>CAUYON010168827.1:0-20345 GCA_963573935.1 Arctocebus calabarensis
CAGAAGCCTCACGCTGTCTCCCTGTGTCCCCAAAGGGAAGTTTCTGGGCAGATCCCGCCTGGCAGAGATGCCTGAAGTCCTCTCTCCCCAGTCTCACTGTGCCCAGCCGCAAGGAAGCTGTTACTCGTCCGCCATCTTGCCGAGTCCTCCTTTTTTAATGTAGGGTAAATGCTACTTCCTTTTGGTTAAAAAAGTCATGCTTTCTCTTGAAAATTGCCTGTTCATATAGAAAACTTGAAAAGTTGAAGTTATTCTTCTAAACACGTATATTTCATCTGGGAACATTATTAGAGAATATTGGACTATATCTAGTCAAGCATTCAATTAAGTGAAAATTAAGTAATTAGTTTAAAATTCTTAGAATTCTTCAACACAGTTTCTCTACTTGTATAAAGAACCTATAAAAATATACCTTTTTATGTAGGCCAAGTTACCTTTATTCATTGGATAGTAACCAATTATTTAGTCTCTGTTACTTGATGTAATCAGATCAGATAAAAGCTAGTCATATATGCAGAGCATCTTTAGAAACATAAAAGACCCTCCTATTTTTAGAATCAATGAGAGATTAACCAGCTTTGGTGTAATTAAAAGATAAGTCAGAAAATGGTGGTTTGCTTATCCCAACAATGTGAGAGTTTATTTCTAATATTTCTAGGATTCCTAGGGGTAGCCTGGAGGGATTCCTGTAACCAGTTGAGACTAAGTAAATAATTTTTAGTGTTATAGTTGGATTTTAAATATTGTTTTATAGGAATATCAAGAATTTTTTTTTAAATGAGGCTACTGGAATTGTATGTGCCATCCACAGTTCAGTTTTCTACCAAGTAATTTTAGTAAAACAGTAATGCTGAAGCTCTAATGGACATACGATAATTGTTCTGTGTTTATTCTATAGTTAATGTCATGACATTTTTCTGGGAGAGCTGAGAATGCTAAGTCTAGTGTGTCTTAGAGGAGACACTAGTGGCCAACAATCCTAGGAGTTTCTCCAGTTAAGAAGACATTAGTTTTGCTAATTTGTAGCTTAATTTAAGTAGGAAATCAGCATTCATACTTTTTTGAAAGGACATTAACATAAGATACAATGATCACTTTAAAGAATACAATTCAGGCTGGAGGTATGGTGGCTCATTCCTATAATCTGAGCACTCTGGGAGGCAGAGTTGGGAGATTTCTTGAGCTCAGGAGTTCGAGACCAGCCTGAGCAAGAGTGAGACCCTGTCTCCACTAAAACAGAAAAACTAGCCAGGCATTATGGTGGGCCCCCACAGTCCCAGTTACTTGGGACTCTACCCAGGGTGACAGAGTAAGACTCTGTCTCAAAAAAGAAAAGAAAGGAAAAGAAAAACATGCAATTTAGGTGTGTTTTGCACATTCACAGTGTACATTATTTTTTCTAAGTGCTAAATAATATTAACATCTATGGCATTTTTAGAAAGGACTTTTGCCCAGTTAAAGGCCTTTAAAAATATTTTAAACTTCTCTTTTTGCAGGTCATAACTAATTAATTTTTAACTGCCCCAAATAGAAGTTAAGATAATAGGGTTGCTATCTAATAATTGTGTCCCCTTACATATATAGAACTAATAAGTTTCAAAATATTAAAGTAATAAATGGAGAACATAATCTACTATTTCAAAATTTGAATTAAGGAACATAATCTCAAGAGTAAATAGTTTCTTTCACAAGAAATCCAATGATAATTTAATGTGTAGATCATCTTAAGATCTAAAATTAATCATTCAAATGGCAGAATGCTAAAGAATATAAATGCATATTCGTGTATAAGATATTCAAATTGAAATTGGTCATCACACATGAAAGTCCAAGTTTCAAGTTTCATTGTCATAGAAAAGTTGTTTTTCTCACTTTTACTTTAGATGCAACTTACATACTGCTGATTCTATTAATGGAAACTATTTTTGAAACATGCTGTTAAAATAAATTAGATAGCTGCAAGAAACTTTTCACCACATCTCAATATTTCTCCTTGTTTCCTGCCAGACTGAAATAGAAGTTCTTCCTATGTAACTTCCCCAGGGTTTATCTAATGTATAAATTCCCATTTTCCTGACAGTCTAGAAATTTATGACCCCAGTTTTCACTCATCTCAGAAGTACCCTTAGGAGGTATTAGTTGATTAACTAGACAAGAGAGAACTGCCAAAGACCTTAGAAGCCTAATGGATTCTCTTTTTAGGAATCACAGCAGGGTTAGATGGCTTTTCGAGAAATCATAGAAGAATAGATTAGAATGTGACCATTCATAGTATTTGGCCAAAACGTGACTTTATTTTCTGTATCTCGAAGTAGTAGCAACCGATTTGTTTTGAAGTAGCTTAGATAAATTAGAGACAGTAGAGACTATCTCTCTTTCTCATACTCTCTCCATGTTCATAAATAAACTACCAATCCAGAAATTTTCATTAAGTGTGAAAACCAGAAATAACCTTTTGATCATTTGCATGTGTCTACATTGTCATCCATCTAACCCTGTAGCTATTGCAGACTTCACATCATTATACATATATATGTGTTTTAATATCCACTTAAAATAATCTCAATTGTCTGAGAAAGATGCTGTAAATACAATACAGGTAGCACTGTAGCAGATATTTCATGGTGACCTCAATTCAACATCCATACAGATGTCTGATTCACTGCATTTTGTAGACTCATTTATATGTAGTAACTTCTAACCTCAATTACACATCCTAAGTTATCCTTATGTTTACAGTCAGTACTGTGTGTGTTGCCAATGCTGTATTTTTAGACTGTGAATTCCCATGGGGAGAGATTATATTTTATTAAAGCTATTTAAAATCACCTCAGTGAACAGCACTGTCATGCCCTTCAGCACCCTCAGTCAATATTCATTGATGAACTTTAAGACTAGTACAGTTTTCCATGTATTTCAATATTTAATTGCTGAATTAAACATTATTAAATTATTTAATTTCAACATTTCTTTAACGATGGCAAATGATCCAGCAGGAAAGTCTTCCTGAAATGACTCTTGATTGCTCTCTATTGTCATTTTTAGATTCATTGCCAAAGTGATTCAATCCACAAATATTTATAGAATTCTTGCCATGTACAAACATTTTGTTGGATAGTAAGGCTGCAAAAATAAACAGCTGGGTTTAGGAGTGTATGTGGAAATGGCGACTGTGGCTATCTCAGTTACATGAATGATAATACAAAGTAATTGTGTTGTGACAATAAACTGTTTTGGAGGAGCAAACGGTTGATTTACGTGTTTTGGAAGACTCTAAAGAAGAGATGAAGCGATGTCTGTGGATAGACAAGACAGAGAAAAGAGGAGAAACGGAGAAGGAAGGTAGGTAGGAAACATAAGCCAAGCCAGGGAGGATGACTGTTTGAGGAATGGAGAGCCGCTGGTGCAGTTACACCCCAAGACGTGGACGTAAGAGGGAGAGCAGAGGACACTGGCCAGCGGTCAAAGCCAGAGTGGGGAAGGTACAGAACACCATGCTAATGGGTGGCAAGAAGGAGCCATGGGAGCTTGGAAGGCAGGGGACTGATAGGATCAAACTTCAGTGAGATACAGAAGTACATGACAGTTGGAGGATGGCTTAGAGTTGAAGGCGACTGGTGGCAGTGGACACAGGTGACACAGGTGATCAGCTCCTGGAATAGAGCAGGGCAGTGTGAATGGAGACCAGGGAGCAGACTCTGGGAACAGTACTGTGACAGATGAATAAGCATTCATGAGAGTTTCTGGTTTCTAATTTTGGTACCTGGCAGTATGGTAGAATGGATATTTGCTTTGAACAAATTGATTTGAGATTGTTTTGTAAAGATAAGAACAAGATTTTTTTTTTTTTTTTTTTTTATACTTACTGGGCAGGGGAGAGACCATGGTCGTGGAGGTTGTTTTCTCAGGGCAAGGCTTATCCATTGCACTCTGGATGTGCTGACCCCTGTGATTTCCCCAAATGTGGGAAACTCAACTGCATTTGTGGTAGTGGGGGACTGCATTCGTGCTTTCCCCTGGAAAAAAGAAAAAAACAAAGTTTTTTGTTTTTTTGCATGTTCAGTAATACTTGGAATTAATTGCAAACTAAGTAAAATTGACTTCTGTTACTATTTTAAAATAGTTATTAAATCTCATTTTATAAGCTTGATTTTTTTTAATCTGGAAAGTTTTGTGGCTTGAGTTGTTTAAGAATTAACCCACTAAGATTTGCTAAAGTTCTAGGTTCCATAACTATAAATTTCTGTTGAATCTAGTTTATTTGAACTGAAATATTGTCACAGCAAAATAAGGAGATAGTGGCAGTGAAATTCAAATTGTTTGTACTTATATTTTCTCTCTGTAGTATTTGTTTTCACTTTAATTTACAGTCCCTGAACCCTTTTTAGAATTCCATAGGAAGGGAGGGAGACCCACCTTAACAACAATCTGAATAGGACTAGTCTCTCCTGATCACTAGTGCGAGATCCTGACCCTCAGCTGTCTCCAATGATAAAAACAATCTCTTCTCTCAACCTGGGTGACCTTCTAAGCACTCCATTCATTTAGGCAACACATTGTCATTTTAAGATTGACTTTTAAATATGCAATTAGAAATACTTCACTGTATTTTCAATAAATTAGCATTATGATGCAAAATAAGATAAATTAAAACAAAAAACCCGATTACAAATATGGTAGAACCTCCATAGTTGACCAAGTCCCTGTTTTGACCATCTCCTTAAATTGACCTAATTTTCATAGATTGTACATGCACCACATGTGCATATTAGTACAGTAGGCCTATTTCCTTCTGTTGACCACCTCCGTATATTGACCAGTTTGTTACAGAGCCATAGGTGGTCAACTTAGAGGTTCGACTGTACTTTTTGAAAGTGAATATTTGAAAAGCAGTTTCTTCTTAACTGATTTTCCCAGCCCAGGGTTTGGAGCAGGGAGTGATGCCTTCAGGGTCATGCATGGGCTCACTGTGATAAAGTGAAGCCTGTTTTTCTAGCACTAGTGAGTCTTTACTGGGGAGACCTAGACCCTCTTTCCTCCCTCCTCAGAAAGGAGGAACAGATTTCACTGATTTAGTGTTAATCTGTAAATTGTAAATGTGTTTGCAATTTAGAAACTTGCATCTAAATTCTGCTAATCATTGGGATTTTTAAATTGAAACACTAAGTCAAGTTACAATTAGGAAAATACAAGTGAGAGATGCAAATATTGCCAGGGGTCTTTTAGTACTGGTTATTTAACCAATTCACTTGCCAAGGCCTGCTCTAATAAAGAATACTGTGGCAGAAAAAAAAAGAAAAAAATAAATAAAAGAAGAATACTATGACCCTCTGTAGGTTCATGGGTTTTATAGTTTTGGTCCACATAGTTTGGGGTTTTATAGTTTTGATGGTCCTTGTTCCACTTTTTATGTCAGGTACCTGTAAAATGCTTTATTTCCTACACACACACACACACACACACACAGAGGTTTGGTCTGAAGATGTTTGCAGATTCCAGGGACATATTGACATAAAATTCTTAAGCCCAGTAGTTATGCAAGTATAAAATTTGGAGGTCATTAATTGAAATAAAATAATAGGAAATGAGGAAAGGAAACTCCATATTCTGCAACAGTGGAAGCCCACTTCTGTCTTTAAGGGAAATTGCTGCTGGGGGACATGGAATGCATCACTGCTGTCTCTTGACAGGTTCACCTTGGAGAGACACAAATTAAATCCTTTCAGTTGCTGTTTTGAAGCTAAAAGTGTTTGACCATTTCAGCCTCTGAATGGTGTTTAAGGAATAAAGAGAAAAGAGCAGGAAGTTCTAATTGGCAAATTACTCCTTGTTATTTAGTTTGGCTCTCAAGTTGGAAATTCCAATAATGAAGAGCTTTGTGGGACTTGCCCTTAAGCAGAACCAGGGGGCTTTTTGTTCAATTACTATTTAATATGAAGATACTCAAGAAACATATTGTAACATTTAAGCTATCACTTTCTATTAAACAAATATTGTCATATAATGATTTTTAGATCTTCTTCCAAGGATGCTTTTATGATTCTGAGCCATCTAAGTGAAGTATAAATTGTAGATAAGACATAAATGGATTTTTCTTGTTACATGGTATTTATGGGGGTATTATTACTTAATGACAGCTTCTCAAAATGTTAGAAAATATGTTTACTTAATAGTTATCTTAATTGTGGTTATTCCAATTCAGAATACAAAGAAAACCTCAGAAGACTAAAAATTCATTCCAAACTATATAAATAGCAAGGCTAATGTTAATGAAGAATATATTTATTTCTTTAGTAAATTACAAAGGATTTTTTTTACATTTTACAATTAAGTTAGAAAAAAATAGGCTTCAATTTTCAGAATTACCTTATCAGGTAATTTATATTACTGTAGTGTGGAGAGTTATTTAGTATTTGAAAATATTACAAAGTGGTAAAGAGGAGCATTTTTCACTTTATCTCTTGATGGTACTCCTGACCTACAATAGTTGACCTTGTCAAAGTTATAAAATGAATGAAATAAATAATTAAAGTTTTGCTCAAGGAAAAGCAATTTTAAGGATAAATGATTATAGTATATGGAATTTGTCATTAAACTTCACAGAATGTGAAGTTTATTTATCCAATTAGATAAATAAAAGCTAAGGTTTTAGTGGAAAGTTTCTGTTTATTTTAATTTCATAGATAGAGTCATTGGATTTTTCCTTTCTTGATTATTAGAACTTTCTATATTCACTTAACAGTTGGCTACTTGGCTAAAGGACTTCATGACATCAATATTACTTGAAACAACTGTGCAGTTGAAATGATTGAATTAATTACCAGTTTCCTTTTTACAAGTAAATGCATCACACAGGAACAATTCATATAATACTTTTGGAAATGCTAATGGCTCCTGAGGTACTAATCTTGCCTTTTTTCTGAATACTTACAAAATTGTGTCTCCCCACGTGGGCCATGGACTTAGACTATGCTGTGAAGTGTTATGAGGAGGTGTTAAGCTGGTAAATGGCATAGTTTTCTGATGAGATGTGAATGTGTAACACCCCCATAACATTTCCCCCCCAATATTTCTCCCAGATATGTTTGGCTTCACTGATCAAAAAGAATGAAATTGTTTTTTCCCTGTAGTATTTTACTTCAACATTGTAATTCCTTCTTTGACATGCGTGTAGGATATCTTACTCATTAATATGTTCAGATTCTAATTTGATGAAAAATTATACCAGGCACCCTACAGACTTTTTTATTGACCACCTACTAAATTTGGGGTACTGTAACTGGCTCCATAACCCCCTGTATGTTTTTTATAATCTTCTCCCTTAACTGTGAATAACTACTTGACCCTTTGAATTGTTTCCCAGAAATGATGGTCTCAAATTCCTGGACTCAGGTAATGCTCCCACCTCAGCCTCCCAAAGTACTGGCCTGAAATTACAGATTTTCTACAAGACAAAGGAGATTCTGAGGGACTCACTGGCAGACTTCCTGATACTAAGATTCACCATCCTCCCTCGCCAACCTGTCCCAATGCTTTTAGCCCTTGTGAGATTCACTACAACCTGTCCCAAGGCAAGTGGCCTCTCCTTTTTAAGACCATGATCTCTGGAAGTTGGAGACAGATTTAAGCCAGCTTCTTGAAACACACTAAAAATTTTTCTTCCGTGGCCATCTGCATTCTCTCAATAATTGGATTTTTGTGCAACTAGCAACTGAACCTATACTGAACCCCCCATGTGGTTTCTTTTTTGAATTTTGTTTCAGGGATAAAAACGTTTTTCCCCTGTGGTTTTGACAACAGTACTGTACCCAGTCCAAATTGTGATGTGGGAGATGATGGAGAATGAGTGGGAGCTTTATTATAGAAGTAAAAGTATGATTTTTATAGTAGCTTAAATTGTTGTCTGTAATTTAATGGATGTATGATACATAGCTTTCCCTTTCATGAAGATAATTTTGGTGCAGTTTGGGGGTGGACTGGATGGATACCAGACTGTAGGTAGAGAAATGATTAGGAGGCTGTTGCCAGTGGTCCAGGTTTGTTAACAACAGTTTCATACTCATCCTCAAGGCAGATGAGGACAGGTGGTTTGAGGAAAGGAAAGAGAAGTTTACTAATTTGCTAGCAAATGAGAAGGGAAGGACTATTGTCTCAAAGACAGCCTTCCTAATTTTAAGCAGAAACACAGGGGTTTTGGTGATTGGGCTCAGGTCTACTTGACTGGTGTCACATGTTGTAGCTTCAGACACTATAATTGGTTGTTTCCATGGAACTTATGGCTGTAAGGATGATCTCTTGACATTTATGGACCTTTGTTTGGACAATTCTATAAAGCCATAGTCTGTGGTTCAAAATAGAAAACAGAGTAAAGAACATTTTCGTGTCTCTTTGATTACTGGCCTCAGGCAGGAATGCAGGTTTTAATTCCCCAAAAGGGTGGGAGGTTTTACAGAGGCAACCAGTAGAACACTTTGTTGCCCTTTTCCAGACCTTTATTTTTGTGGCAGGTTGGGGATGAAGAGGTCTAGATTAAGGCAAGTGTCCAGTGGATCTGAAGAGGAGAGGGGGGAGTATGCGGTGTTTCCAGATTAATTAGGTTGATTGCTGACCGATTAGTGCAAGGAGTGAGGTGGAAGTTTTATGCAGGATATTGAACTTCAGAACTAGAATTTTGTAGCAGAAATTGTTTGCTTAAATGTTTATTCTTCATTGATGGTTCTACATTATTATTTCAAGCTTGCTCTGACAATTTTACTGAATATCTAAAATTGCAAACAGGAACACTTTATGTTCTTTCCTATTGAAAACCTTTCATTCCTTTAAGTTAATGCTCAACCCAATTCTTGAACATAGTACATTACCTATCTACTACTGTGTTAACAAATAAACCCAAAATTTAATGACTGGAAATGACATGTTTCTTATCACACAGTTTCTGTGGGAAAGGCCTATATTGCAGATTAAATCTGGAATTTAGAGAATAAAATTAAGAAAAAAAGCTCCGGCTCAGCGCCTGTGGCTCAACAGGCTAAAGGCGCCAGCCATGTACACCAGAGCTGGCAGGTTCAAATCCAGCCTGGGCCTGCCAAACAACAATGACAGCTGCAACCAAAAAATGGCCAGGCATTGTGGTGGGTGCCTTTAGTCCCAGCTACTTGGGAGGCAGAGGCAGGAGACTCACTTGAGCCCAGGAGTTGGAGGTTGCTGTGAGCTGTGATGTCACAGCACTCTGTCCAGGGTGACAGCTTGAGGCTCTGCCTCAAAAAACCAAAAAAAAAACAAAAAAAAAAAAAAAAGAAAAAAAGCTCCATTAAAGTGAAGCCTCAGTTGCTTGGGAGAAACCAGTCACTGTTTCGAGTTAAGCTGTCCTCACTTGTTTTGAAGTTGATAGCAGGTTACAAAGAATCAAGGGAATTTGGATTGAGTGTGGTATACTTGCTTTCAAACCAAGAGAAATTAATTTTTTGTGTGTGTGTTGAAAACAGGGACGTAATAGTGTTTATTTGCTGGTTTCACAATTGGTGAAAATGTATGTGACTATACATTTCTTTTTTCATTCAAAAATAAGGACATGAGGCGCCTGTCTTACTGGACTTTCCTACTACATTTTGCTTGTAGTCACCATCTGTTTTTAAAACACTCTCTAAATTATCAGTTTCTTGAGTCTCCTTTTGTTAAAATTTCCCTTTTGGCAATTTCTTCTAGTTGTCTTCTTCAGTTCCTTTTCCCTCTCCCTCAGGAAGACTCCAGAGGTTCTAGTTTAACCCTCCATTTCTTCCCACTCTACAAGAGATTCCTTTACTTGCATTTTATCTGTCATCTAGATTATGATGACATCTCCGGCTCAGTCTTTTTCTCCAAGTCTTAGACTTATTTTTCTAATCCCTTTTGATCTTTCCATCTAGATATTCACAAACATCTAACACTCTCCACTTGCTGAGCATGTCAGTTGATGGCATCACATCCATCTGATTCATACCATGATCCCGGATTCCTTTCTTCCCATCACTTGCTCCTCAATGCAGTTAGCTAATTACTAGGTCCCGGTGATTTTACTTTCTTAATTGTTTCTCCTAAATACCTGAAAACTATGATTACTTATAGCCTTCATAATAGTCACAATGTTAGTGATTCACGTCAGAAATGGGGGTGCACTCAGGAGGGAGCAGAGGGATAATGGATAGTTTGAAATAGGCTCCCACATGCTTCTCATGGACTCCCTAGACTGAGAATCACTGTCCTGAGCATTGTGTAAATCAGAGGTTCTCATCCTTGTAGATGCTACTGTTTTTTATTTATTTATTATTATTATTGTTATTTGCAGTTTTTGGTCAGGGCTGGGTTTGAACCCGCCACTCCATTACATGGGGCCAGTGCCCCACTCCTTTGAGCCACAGGCACTGCCCAGAAGCTACTGTTTTAGTTCAAGCCCTTATCAGTTCTCTTGTTGACTATTAGATCACCATTCCTCCTTCTGTATAATCTATCTTTTACATAGTTTTCAGAGTAATTATCTCATATAAAAACCTATCATCTCCTACTTAAGACTTTTAAAGACTCCTCATTATCCATAAGAAAAAAAAAAAAGCAGCAGTTCCTACAGTCTGGCCTCTGTCTCCCCTTCCAACTCTCTGCCTCTCATTTAATCCACAGCCATGTGGAACTTGTCATTTCTGAGCTGGCCTTCTTTTTCTCATCTTCATGCTTCCCTTGTCTGAGGTAGCTTCCCTTTGTTTTTTATTTGGATGACTGCTGTTCATCATTTAATTCTCATTTCTTTGCAGAAACATTTCCTGCCCCCATCCCTCTCCCTGCGCTTTTCTCAGGATGTGTTCAATATGTTCATATAGAATTTGTGAAAAAATCTCAATCATTGCACTTGCTATATTTTGTGGTTATTATCTGTTATTTTCTCTCTCTCTTAATTGACTGAGAGTTTTTGGAGATTGAGGACCATGTCTTATTCATCTTTATCTCTAATATTTATTAATATAGTATTCTATATGTTCAAAATAGATGTTGTTGGAGGAAAAGGTGAATTAACATATTTAGTCAGTTATCCATTCCTTCACTTAAAAAATATTTATTGAGTGCCTCCTATACACCATTCAGTACATGGAGCCTTACAGTAATAATTTTTTAAAGGTAATAAATTCCTGTCCTAATAAATCTTACATTCTATTCACCTGCTAATATTATAACCATTAATATTTCTAAGAACATTTTGATAAGAAGAGGAGACTTTCCTGATAAACCCTGAACAAATTTGGCCCTTTCTTGGTGAACAGTTGAATCTCTACTTATTATTTTCTTTATTTATACTATATATATTTCTTCCTTCAATAGTTTCTCATATGCAAGTACTTATTAGGTGAAGTCTTAAAAAAATTCCCTACAAGTCATTATGGTAAATACATTATTGGATAAGAGTCAAAAGTAACATTCAAATGGGGTTTAGTGTTTCCATTAAATTTTTATTTCTATTACTTGAGTCATGGCAGCAAAACTTCCCTTAATATCTTGTAGCTACAGTATGTATTCTTTCTCCAACACTTACACAAATTAAAATTGTAAATTTTTTTCCCATACAGATATTTTATACTAAATGTTAAGGAAGAAAGGACTTATATCCTATCTTTGAAAACCAGTGTGGAATAGATCTAATGGTAGTAGATGTGTTCTAGATGTAACTGGGTTCTATATTAAAAGTGTTTTTCTAAATCACAATGAATGTCATCATTTTCAGGAGAAAAATGTTGGTCTACAAAGCAAGTATTTTATAGGAAAAATAAAAATGAAGATATAAAACTAATACTCTTGTTTTTATACCATGTTATATCACCATAAATTAATCCTCACAGTTCTAATACTGATATTCAGTGTTTGCAAGTGGAAAAACCAAAACAACATATTTTTACAAATTAATATCAAAATCTATATATAATTATATTATTGAAAGTGGCTTTGAAAGGTATCCATTCATAAAAAGGAAAAATCTGTATCACTAATTTCTCATCTTCTGAGGATAGTGCACAACCCCAGGAGACATATTCTGATGTGTCAAAACTAATATGTAAAAAATAAATAGATCAATAAATAAATAACTAATATGTAGTATTGTGGTTCATGAGTTTCTTAATAGACAGTGAAAGCTTCTCTTTTAAACAGAGTCTATAATTATTGAGTTAATGCTATGATATAATTTATTTAAAAATCAGTTTCTAGGATCAAGTTACTTTTGAGTTTTTATTATTTATTTATTTATTTACTTTTTTTTCTTTTTTTGTAGAGACAGAGTCTCACTTTATCACCCTAGGTGGAGTGCTGTGGCATCACACAGCTCACAACAACCTCCAACTCCTGGGCTTAAGCTATTCTCTTGCCTCAGCCTCCCGAGTTGCTGGGACTATAGGTACCTGCCACTACGCCCAGCTATTTTTTTCTGTTTTTGCAGTTCCGCAGAGGCCGGGTTTGAACCCGCCACCTTCAGTATATGGGGCCGGCGCCCTACTCCATGAGCCACAGGCGCTGCCCACTTTTGAGTTTTTATTTAAATTAAAATCTTTTACATCTTGTTAATGAAAGTGGGTAAAAGCAAATAGCTACGACCCTCATTTCAAGTCTACTGATAACAGTCAATGTAGTAATAATGAGTTCCAAGGAAAGTAAGTTCTTTAAAGGGTGTTGTAAGTAGCCTCTTTGGAAACTTTTCTTAAGAATCTGGGAGCAGGCTCAGTACCTGTAGCTCAGTGGTTACGGCGCTGGTCACATATGCCAGGGTTGGCAGGTTTGAACCTGGCCAGGGCCTGCTAAACAACGACAACTACAACAAAAAAAACTTTGCTGGGCGTTATAGTCCCAGCTACTTGGAGGGTGAAGCAAGAGAATTGCTAAAGTCCAAGAGTTTGAGGTTGCTGTGAGCTGTGACTCCAGGGCACTCTCCTGAGGGCAACATAGTAAGACTCTGTCTAAAAAAAAAATCTGGGAGCAAAATAGCAATAACAAGCTAAAAAATATAAATAAAAACAAATCCTACCTGTGTATCTTATAAAGGTCTAGACTCCAGGCTATTTAAAGTCTAAGCTTTCCCTCCCTGACACCTTCATAAATGGGCTCTGGCTGTTCTCTCAGTAACACTCTTGAATGATGCATTTATGATGAGCCAGCTCTGCTGCATTCTTCTTCTTCTTTTTTTTAATCTTAAAGCCTTTTTGGCACTTTTTAACACCATGAATCTCCAAGTCTAGTTAGGATGAAGTCAATTAGGGACCTTTATCCCCATCAGAGGATGGTGTTCCTTTCTGTTTCACTTTGTGCTGGTGTGAGGAGGGAGCTGCAGCACCACTCTACCACCCTGTCATCTATTAAATAGTATCATTGGTGAGTGTGCTGACATCTCCAGCAGCAGCACAAGCTCTGCTTTTGGACCCCGCAGGGTCCCTGAAGATACACTGCCTTGTTCACAGGCACTATGTGAGTTCCTCCTGGTGATTGGGGCAGTGCGGAGGGCTGGCTTCTGTGAGGGACTGAAGTGTGTGCTGTTTGCCTTTTCAAGTCTTCTTGTGGACACAGGTTATATCTAGATAATATGATAAGAGGAAGGATTTTACTGCCGTAGTTGGCAACAACTGTTCATGGGCTCTCTTTCTTCCTCGTATATTCCTTTTGAATAGCTATAAAATATGTGATATTAAATCACAAAATATGTATATACCCTAGCAAAGACTTTGTGATTAAGTAAGACAGTGATTATAGCAATATGTTTAAAACTTCATTCAAATAGTCTTGCGTTCCATCATCTTTTACATTTCAGCACTGTCCAATAAAAATATAACTCCACATAAGTAATTTTAAATATTTTAATAGACACACTTAAAAAGTAAAAAAAGAAATTAATTTTAATATTTTTATTAATCCAGTGTTCCCCAAATATTATCTTTTCAACAGCAATCAACAAAAACATCACTAATGAGATACTTTTTCTTCTTCTTATACACATACTAAGTCTCAAAAATAGTAGAGCCAGCTCTTTCTTCCCTTAAGAGCTCTTTGTCAAATAAGGCTTTGTTTATCTAACCATATCTTATTGCTAAATTATCTGAAATTAGCTAAAAGACTTAACATATGAACTTTCATTCATTATGTTGAAGCTCATCCTTAGTTGATATTGTACCTTGAGGTGTTAATTAATGATGGTATAAAACTATCATGATTAGCAAGATATTTAAAATTTTTTTTATATAATTCTAAATTTCTATTTTGGTATGTTAATTATAAACCAATGGCTTAGTAATATGTAATTTATAAATAAATATGTATTTGTAATGCAGGTTCAAAATTGAAAGGGTTTTACTTCAAAAAAGTTTAATGACAAATTGCCTACAGGATAAAGTCCAAATATTTCAAATTCGTTTTTCACATCCTCTTCTTTGCCATTTATTGATCCAACCAAGACTATCAATGCTTTTGTCATGATTCTTCAAAATTAAGGTCACTAACTAAAGCCAGGTTTTTCTTCCTTACTATTTGCTTGAAACTAACACACTTATTTCTATGATTTTTTTCAACCTTATTTTCATGTTCTCTCCTTCCTCTTTTCTGCTGAAAAATATTCATCTTTCAGTATTCAGCACAATTTCCACCTCCTGAAAATCATCTTTGATTACTCCATCCTGTATTTCTATTTTTGTAGCCTGAATTCTCACATTTTTTTCCTGTGCCATTCTTTCAGACATCTATTTATATACTACTTTTTATTATCATTAATCATTTTTCAGTGTGTTCCCTTCCTCAACTAAATGTAGAGTAATTTGAAAGTAGAGACTTTACATACCTCTTGTGTGAACTTTTACTACCTGTTATAGTGTTATGCAAAAAAACACTAGCTGAGGGCGGCGCCTGTGGCTCAAAGGAGTAGGGCACTGGCCCCATGTACCAGAGGTGGTGGGTTCAAACCCAGCCCTGGCCAAAAACTGCAACCCCCCCCAAAAAACAAACAAACAAAAAAACACTAACTGAAACAGAAATGAATATTAAATATTCTGTATTATACTAGAAGGAGCTCTGCCATAGTGATTTCAGGGAACTTTCTGCTGCATCTCCTCCCACCCTTTTATTTCCTTCAAAGGAGCAACTGTTACAAAATATTGCTTACTTAATAACCTTACCATAAAATGGCAAAGTTTATTCTCAGTTCATGTCAAAATCATGTTATCATTCATTCTGTGCTTATATGTACTACATACTACCAATTGCGATTTGCATCTCATCAGCCCTCTGGGGCTTCAAATGTGGTACTGTTACCTATTTCCTTCAAGGGTTGTTATAGTATTCAATTTATTCTTCAGTGACAATAGGTCACTGATTCCAGGCCTGAAAATTTATGTTTCAGACATTAATAATGATGTTAAAATATCTGTTCTTGTCAACTACTAGTTCTCCTCAATGATCACGGACACATGAACTTTAGGATTAATGCTTTTATAAGGAATGAAGTGAAATGTTGACAGTTTTATGTTTTACAAATACTTAGATTAAGATGTATTAGAATTGCCTATTTTAACCTCAATTTTGAAGATTCACTGAGAGCTGGTTCAGACTGACCATGAAAATATATACCCATTGAATCAAATCAAGTGTTGAGCACCCTGCCAGTGATACTCAGTACACAGTTCCTGTAATTTAAAAGTGTTACTTCGTGAGAAGGCTAGTTTCCCTGTTTCTAGGGATAAATCTGCATATTGAATGGAAAACTTGATTACAGCAACTGCCTTAAAAAAAAATTCTTGTAATCATTAGTGTAATACCATCAAGGTTAGTTCCTTAAGGGAATAGCAGTCTGCTTCCCTCTAAAAACATTGTAGTAATAGTTTATGTATCCTTCTGATAACTCAATTTTCCATCTGCAGACAAAGATTCTATTAGAAAATAGAATCTTGTTAGGTGAAATTACATCTTGGAACACTTCCGCCTACTTTTTCTGTTGTTATTATTCTAGGCAAAAATTTTGTAGGGGTTTATTTGCCTTTTAAAATTCTGTTAAGTGTTAAGCAAACATGACAAACAGGCTGCTTTAGGCTTTCAGAACAATCAGCCAGGATCAAATACAGTTAATATATTCATTGATAAATACCCAGCTAAAAAGAAGGGGGGCATGTAAAAAATATATATATTTTTATATTTTGCTATGGTTTTCTACCCAAAGAAGAAAGGTAAAGGTGTGATTATTTTTTCAAGATAAGCAATTAACAAAACTACATTATTTGGCTATGTAATTCTGTGTTTTGCTTATTTGATATGGGGTAGAAATCTTTCTCTCAAGGAATTAGGACATTTCAAGATAAGAGATAAAACATTTTGCACTGTTAGGTGTCTGCTATCAAGGGTAAACATTCAACTATTCACGTACTGATTTTTTTAAAAGTATAATACCTGATCATTCTCCACTAGCAATGAAAGATCAGGAGACAGAAAAGAATAAAGAAGACATTTAAATTTTTTGGTTTTTGTGAGCTTGTTTTTTTATGTGGCATTCTTATGTTGTTGTTGACATTAGAAGAGTGAAACAAAATGAGAAGTTTGTGTGTTACTTAGGAGAGGTTGTAGCCAGAATGGAAAATTTCGCAGTATCCTATATTTTAAACTTTTATTTTGGAGAGTGATTATAGCTAATAACATCTAGCCTCCTCTGAGTACTTTGCCCACATAATTGCATGGTATAACTAAACATTATATTTTAGGACATTAATTGAAACCTTGAATACAAGTCAGAATAAAATGCTCAAAAATATATGGGACAGAAGAAGCATCATTTTTTTTGAACTTTACTGCATAAAATTAAAGACTTTTAAAATAGGGAGCAGAGATTGTCAAAAATACTATCTTGCAGAAAGTAAAACCCTGATATTATAAGTTTTATAGTCAAAGTCAATGCCTGAAACAGAATGGTAAAAATAATCATAAAAAGTAGAGTTATTCCATGTGTATTTCTATTTTTGCATATGGAGAATTTTTTTTTTTTTTGAGACTGAATCTCATTTTGTTACCATCGGTAGAGTGCTGTGGCATCACAGCTCACAGCAACCTCAAACTCTTGGGCTTAAGTGATTCTCTTGCCTCAGCCTCCCAAGTAGCTGGACTACAGGTGCCTGCTACAACATCCAGCTATGTTTTTGTTGGTGTTGTAGTTGCCATTGTTTTTTAGCAGGCCCTGTGCCAGGTTTGAATCTGCCAGCCTTGATGTATGTGGCTGATGCCCTGTCCACTGAGCTATGGGCACTGAGCCCATGAGTTGTTTTTTTTTTTTAATGAATGGGACATAGATTACATATGTATCCCTCAGCTTGTAAACCCACCTGGAGTTTGTTGCATTTGTGTGTCTAGATGCACAGATCAGGATTAGAGAAACAGGGGTTCCAAGATGGAGAAATCCCAATGACACAGACTAGTCCTTGACTGCTATAGAACTAACTCATGCCCGTGTCTAGGAGCAACAGCCAGCCTCATTGAATACCTTAGAATAATTGCAAATCATTCACAGTTGTTTACACAAATGAGGGAATAATTTTATTTTTCAATACCAATCCTATCAATTGGACATTTTTTCCTTGTAATTGTGAAATGTCTTATGATTTCTTAATCTTTGGTCCAAACATGTTACTTATATTGTATATAAGTATACAGTACTATACTTATATATAATTCAGTATACTATATGGTATTTTCATACAGTTATTAATTTACCTAAGTCCTATTTTATATGGAATTTAATCAAATCACTTTAATTATTTATTCATCCCTTTAGCAAGCATTATTAATATGGGCTAGGTTTATTACAGATTTGATTGTAAAAATAATGAAAATATGATTTCATTTAGAAGGACATATTTAATAGAATGATATGATTTTATTTGTTAAGCAAAGACCTGTAGATTTACCTTTAAAAGATAAAAACTTGTTTTTTGAGGCAACCATGAGTATCACTAACACTGGATGATCCTTGTTTTTATAGCTGCTATTTGTTTTTTGAAGAGGCAAGACATCTTGCCTCTAAAGTTCTTGTTAGCATAGAAAAATACACCACACCTCTGCTATTTGTGTATATATATTCTGTCCTACACTGAAGGGTATCATATAGATATCTTTGGGAAGAAATTTCATATCCCTTAAACATTGGGCTTAATTAATTAATTAATTTTTTTTGGCTTCAAAAAAAAAAGCTTTGAGCTCTTTCTATTTTTATTAAATCATAAACACATAGATCATGTATACATTAATGCATTTATGGGGTACAATGTGCTGATTTCATATAGAATTAGGAATGCTTACATCACACTGGTTAATATATAACTTATCTCATTTACTTAATTATTGTGTTAAGACATTTATACTCTATACTAATAGATCTGACATGTGCCCTTGCATTATACACCATAGGTGTGATCCTACCATTTATCCTCCCTTGATCTGACCTCTCTCTTCTGCTCCCATCCCTCCCTCCTCCTTCCTTCATCTTGGGCCATAGTTGTGATCTATTCTTCATATGAAAGTGTGAGTGATTGTAAATTGGTTTCATAATAGTACTGAGTACATTGGATATTTTTTCTTCCATCCTTGAGATACTTTACTAAGTAGGATATTTTCCAGCTCCATCCATGTAAATATAAAAGAGGTAAAGTCTCCATATTTATTAAGGCTGCATAATATTCCATGGTATACATATACCACAATTTATTAATCCATTCATGGGTCCATGGGCACTTGGGCTTCTTCCATGACTTGGATATTATGAATTGAGCTGCAATGAACAATCTGGTGCAAATATCTTTGTTATAAAGCTATTTTTGGTCTTTTGGATATATACTAGTAGAGAAATTGCAGGATCAAATGGCAGGTCTACTTTTAGATCCCTGAGTATTCTCCATAATTCTTTCCAAAAGGGATGTATTACCTTGTACTCCCACCAGCAGTGCAGAAGTGTTCTCTTTTCTCTACATCCACACCAACATCTGTAGTTTTGGGATTTTGTTATATGAGCCACTCTTACGGGAATTAGGTGGTATCTCAAAGTGGTTTTGATTTGCATTTCTCTGATGATTAAAGATGATTAGCATTTTTTCATGTACCTGAGAGTCAATTATTGTTAATGGTGAAAGTCAATTTTTGTTAATGGTGAAAGGTGTGGGTCCAGTTTCAGTCTTTTACCAGCCAATTCTCTCAGCAACATTTGTTAAATAGGGAATCTTTCCCCCAATTTATATTTTTGATAGGCTTATCAAAGATCAAATGATGGTAAGTGTCTGGGTTCATCTCTTGGTTCTCAATTCTGTTCCATACATCTACCTCTCTATTTTTGTGCCAATACGATACTGTTTTGATCTCTATAGATTTATAGTATAGATTGAAGTCTGGTAGCATGATTCCTCCTGATTTGTTTTTATTTCTGAGTAATGTTTTGGCAATTCGGGTTTTTTTTTTTCTGGTTCCATATAAAATAAAGTACTATTTCTTCCAGATCTTTAAAGTATGATGGTGGTGCATCATACTTTAGGGATAGGGATTGCATTGTATTTGTAAATTGCTTTGAGTAATATGGACGTTTTAACGATGTTCATTCTTCCTAGCCATGACCATGGTATGTTTTTCCATTGGTTAATATCTTTAGCTATTTCTTTTCTCAGAGTTTCATAATTCTCTTCATAGAGATCTTTAACATCTTTTGTTAGGTAAATTCCCAAATATTTTATCTTCTTTGGCACAACTGTATAGGGAATAGAGTCCTTGGCTGTTTTTTCAGCTTGACTATTACTGGTATATATAAAAGCCACTAATTTGTGAGTATTGATTTTGTATCCTGAGACACTACTGTATTCCTTGATCACTTCTGAGAGTTTTGTGGTTGAGTCCCTGGGGTTTTCTAGGTATAAAATCATATAATATGCAAAGAGTGAAAGTTTGATCTCCTCTGATCCTATTTGTATACTCTTGATCACCTTCTCTTGCCTGATTGCAATGGCTAAGACTTCCACTATAATGTTAAAAAGCAGTGGAGAAAATGCAAAACCTTGCCTAGTTCCTGATCTGAGTGGAAATGATTTCAATTTTACTCCATTCAATATGATATTGGCTGTGGGTTTGCTATAGGTGGCCTCTATCAGTTTAAGAAAAGTCCCTTCTATACCTATTTTCTTAAGTGTTCTGATCATGAAGGATGCTGGATATTGTCAAAAGCTTTTTCTGCATCTATTGAGAGAATCATGTGGTCTTGTTTTGTAGTTTGTTTATGTGCTGGATTACATTTATAGGTTTATGTATATTGAACCAACCTTGATTCCCTGGGATAAAAT
>CAUYON010168828.1:0-33455 GCA_963573935.1 Arctocebus calabarensis
GCCAAACAACAATGACGGCTGCAACCAAAAAATGGCCGGGTGGTGTGGTGGGCGCCTGTAGTTCCAGCTACTTGGGAGGCGGAGGCAAGAGATTCGCTTGAGCCCAGGAATTGGAGGTTGCTGTGAGCTGTGATGCCACAGCACTCTATCCAGGGTGACAGCTTGAGGCTCTGTCTCAAAAACAAAACAAACAAACAAAAAAAACCAAAGTCCAGTATATAACAAAGCCAGATCCAGCTAGCTCCTTTAATAAAATTAAAATAATGTCCTGATTTTCCCACCCTAGGCAGAAGAGGGAGAATCTCCCCATGGGATGGAGCAGTTGGTTCCTTGCCCAATTCTGACATCTACCTTCCCTTTGGGAATCTTCCTAGTCATTGCTGCCCATTTCAGAGACCTCAGGGTACCTTCCTAGACCACACGGGACCAGTCTGGGAACAGCCCCTGCCTTCATGCTCTACAGCCCTGCAAGCCTCCAGTCTGAGGACAGCATTCAGGAATCAAACTCAGAGGATAACTTACAAGGGCTCCTTTTTGTGGACTGTCTTCCCCTGCTAAGCAGAGGTATTTCTTCCCCATGACCTGGGAAAAAGTCCTAAAGAACTTTTGACTCCACAGAGGAAAGGCCCAAGACAACAGGGCACAGAGAGAAGAGACAGTTCTCCATCCTTATCCCAGGATAACCAAGTGGTGACTACTGCTTCCTTACAGGAGTTCTGCCCTCTTACCATAGGGGTGAGGCCTCACAGACCTCAAAAAATCATAATAGTTCAATAGTGGTGCCACAGCTGCACACATTGTGTGTGGTGGGTGCTGAATGCTAGGATTGTTTTCTCACAGCAACTTCCAGGTGCTGAACTAGGCATCAACAGATTGAAAACAAATAAGGAAATGTTCCTGTCCTCAGGGAGCACCTAAGCTAGTGGGAGGAGACAGATATACATCCAACAACCTATAATACAGTCTTTAAACTGGGAGGGGTGTGTGTGTGTGCTGACTATGACATGAGTTGAACAAGTCTGGCAGAGCAGGCACTGGTCCCTTATACCCCTTGGTTCCCTGTTCTGACGGTGAAGGAGACAGGGGCACTGCTGGGGAAGGTCAGCCAAGCAGGGGTGGAAATAGTCCCAGATAACATCCAGTCTCCAACAGTCCTTTCCTCAGGCAAGGCATTTAACCAACCAGATGCTAAACTCTGATATCTAGGGAAAAGAATGGCCCTGTGCTGTCCATCTCCAGAAGATGTTGTGAAAAAAAGATAAAACAATGGACAAGAAAGTCTAGGACAACTGCAATAGGCACAGGTGGAAGAGGTGAAAAACAGGTGGCCATTTTCCTGCAATTTCTCTCTTGGCTTCCTTTCTTTCTTTCTCCTGTCATGAAGGCACTAGCTTGCTGAGGCTCAGAGGCCCAATGGCACAGGTTCAGACCTGCAGGTAGTACAGAGGAATTGGACAGGCTGGATCCTGGCCAGAGGGCTGAGGAGGTGCAGAGGGAAGTAGGTCTCACTGGTAGTTTGAGGGCAAGGAAAAGACCAGAACTGGGCTGAATTAATAGGTCATCTGACACCTAAGTGAGCTAATCAGACCAAATCACTTGCCCTATGCCACAATGCACATGACATATGCCCACATTAAATCCCCTCAAGCCATGGAAAGCCCTGCAGTAATGGGGTAAAAATGGAAGTATAATTTTAAGCCAGATGCTATTCTTCTCTAACAAAAGGCCATGTTTTGAAAATCCGATTTTTTAGGAGGAAGTTTCCACACTGAAAATGTTATTAGTGGCTGGCTCTTTGCCACTCACAGGCCCAAATGAGGAAGAGCAAGGGGGTCCCACATACTTCCTTCAAGGCACCTGGCAGTGCCTCTCCCGCTTTCCATCCTAGTATTAAACAAACCATCAGGACAGATATTCTAAAGCCTGGGGAAACACAGCTGACCTGAGGGGAAGCACAGCAGCAGAACCATCAAAGCAGCTCCATTACAAATGGGAGAAGTGTTTTCTTCTTAACCAGATGCAGCAGCTCATATCCCTGTTTCCAGCACCAGACAACTCAATCCTGAAGAGAGCTACCTCCACAGTACTCAGACTCACCAAGACCTGATGCCCACCAGGGCACATCCCATCTGCTGGAAGGAAGGTGCAGGGATCTCACCTCTGGCAAAAGGCCAGGCCAGCTCAGCCCCTGATTCAGGGTACCCTAACATATCTTCAAAGATCCCAAGTTGGGGTCATGAATCCTTGTCTCTCACTTAGAAATTGTTCCTCTGAACAATTCTTTCTGCCCTACAGTAAGCTGAGTAGTGTTTTCCCCCAAAGATAGCCATATCCCAATCCCCACTGTGAAAGTTACTAGCTATGGCAAAGGGAACTTGCAACTGGATTAATTTAAGCATTTTGAGATGGAGAGATTATCCTGAATTATCTAGAAAGGCCCTAAATGTAATCACGAGGGCTCTTATAAGAGGGAACCAAGTTCAAAGAAGGAAGCAAGAGGTGTGAGGTGGAACTTAAGAGGCTGGAGTGAGGAGAACTTCCGTGGTGAAGCACCTGTCGAATCTTCTCAAGAGGAACAGTCGTTGTGTGAAGCTTCAAGGAACTTTCAAAAGCTGTTGTAAAAAATGGAGAGACAGAAATGTCCTCAGAAAAACCATGGAAGCACAAAGAAGGAACAAGTGAAGCAAAGCCAGAAGGTGGATGCTTGGGATAAGGAAGGCCACCAAAGGAAAGTGTCCATGAAATGATGGAGGAGGAAGAGGAAATACCAAAACCTAAATCTGTGGCTGTACTGTCAAGCGCTTCTAAAGAAGAACATGTAAATGTAATATTCACTGGGCATGTAGATGTTGGCAAGTCAACCACTGGAGGACAAATAATGTATTTGACTAGAATGGTTGACAAAAGGACACTGAAAAAGTATTAAAGAGAAGCTAAAGAAAAAAACAGAGAAACTGGTACTTATCTTGAGCCTTAGACACAAATCAGGAAGAATGAAACAAGGGTAAAACAGTAGAGGTGGGTGTGACTATTTTGAAATCAAGAAAAAGCACTTCACCATTTTAAAGTCCCAGGCCACAAAAGTTTTGTCCAAAATATTACTAGTGGTGACTCTCAAGCTGATTTGGCTATGCTGGTAATCTCAGGCAGGAAAGAAGAATTTGAAACTGGATGTGAAAAAGGAGGACTGACAGAGAACATGAAATGTTGGCATAGACAGCAGGTGTAAAATACTCAGTTGTGCTTATTCATAAGATGGATGATCCAAGAGTAAATTGGAGGAATGAGAGATATGAAGAATGTAAGGAAAAATTAGTGCCATTTTTGAAAAAGGTTGGCCTCGATCCCAAAAAGAACCTTCATTTTATGCCCTGCTGAGGACTGACTGGAGCAAATCTTAAGGAGCAATTGGATTTCTGTCCTTGGTACATTGGATTACTATTTTTTCCACACCTGAATAATCCGCCAAACTTTAATAGATCAGGTGATGGACCAATCAGGCTGCCAATTGTGAATAAGTACAAAGACATGGGCATTGTGGTCCTAGGAAAGCTGGAATCAGGATTTATTTGTAAAGGCCAACAGCTTGTGATGATGCCAAACAAGCACAATACTGCAGTCTGCAGTTCTTTTTTTTTTTTTTTTGTAGAGACAGAGTGTCACTTTATTGCCCTCCTTCATAGAGTGCCGTGTCATCACACAGCTCACAGCAACCTCCAACTCCTGGGCTTAGGTGATTCTCTTGCCTCAGCCTCTCCAGTAGCTGGGACTACAGGCGCCCGCCACAACGCCTGGCTATTTTTTTGTTTTGCAGTTCGGCCGAGGCTGGGATTGAACCTGCCACGTTTGGCATATGGGACCGGTGCCCTACTCGCTGAGCCACAGGCGCTGCCCCAACACTGCAGTTCTTTTTGATGATGTAGAGCAGGGGTCCTCAAACTATGGCCTGCGGGCCACATGCGGCCAGCGGAAGATGTTTATCCGGCCCGCGGGGTGTTTTTGCCTCCACTGCCTGTTCTTTTTATTAGCAGACTCATCCCGGGCCGCAAAATCTGTTAGCAGAAAAACCATTGGTGCATTCCCAAACAAAACGTGTGGATTCATTGAAAAAGTTGCAAAGGGAGTTCCAATTTAGATTTAAAGCGTTTCATCTCCATGAACAGGACATATCGTTTTTCCATAACTCATTTTCTATTGACATTGAAAATGTGGAGATGGGTCCCTGAAGTCGCCACCCCAGCTTCCAGCACCGACTCGGGCAGCGTCTCCTGCAGGCGGGAGCCAGGTGCTGCAGGGTGCGGCAGGGGTGGTCGAGTGCTCTTGTGGCTTTCCGGCTTCTCCATGGGCTGGCCTGCGGTGCTCGGATGCTCTTGGAGGACACACACAGTGGGATTCAGAATTCCTGGAGAATTGCCTTTGTAAGAAGCTGGAAGTATTTCTTTAAATTCCGTCTCTTAGTTTTTCAAAGACACATCAAGAAACCATGAACAACATTAGTAATGAACAGTTTGACTGCCACTTGCTTGATGAAGGTTTTATTGCCAAGGACATTCTGGATCAAAAAATCAATGAAGTTTCCTCTTCTGATGATAAGGATGCCTTCTATGTAGCAAACCTCAGCGATGTTCTGAAGAAACACCGAAGATGGCTAAAAGCTCTTCCTCGTGTCACTCCCTTTTATGCAGTCAAATGTAATGACAGTAGAGCCATTGTGAAGACCCTTGCTGCCATTGCGACAGGATTTGACTGTGCTTAGCAAGACTGAAGTACAATTGGTGCAAAGTCTCGGGGTGCCTCCAGAGAGGATTATCTATGCAAATTCTTGTAAACAAGTGTCTCAAATTAAGTATGCTGCCAATAATGGGGTCCAGGTAATAACTTTTGACAGTGAAGTTGAGTTGATGAAAGTTGCCAGAGCACATCCAAAGGCCAAGTTGGTTTTGAGGATTGCCACTGATGATTCCAAAGCAGTCTATCGACTCAGTGTTAAATTTGGTGCCACCCTCAAAACCAGCTGACTTCGGAATGGGCAAAAGAGCTAAATATTGGTGTCAGCTTCCATGTCGAAAGTGGCTATACTGATCCTGAGACCTTCATGCAGGCAATCTCTGATGCCCCCTGTGTCTTTGACATGGGAGGTGAGGTTGGTTTCAGCATGTACCTCCTTGGTGTTGGTGGTGGTTTTCCTGAATCTGAGGATATGAAGCTTAGATTTGAAGAGATCACTGGTGTAATCAACCCAACATTGAACAAGTACTTTCCATGAGACTCTGGAGTGAGAATCATAGCTGAGCCAGGCAGATATTATGTTGCATTAGTCTTCACACTTGCAGTTAATATCATTGCCCCCAAAAAATTGTATTAAAGGAACAGATAGGCTCTGATGATGAAGATGAGTCCAGTGAACAAACCTTTATGTATTACATCAGTGATGGAGTATATGGATCGCTTAATTGCATCCTTTATGATCATGCTCATGTAAAGCCTCTTCTGCAAAAGAAAGCTAAACCAGATGAGAAGTATTATTCATCTAGCATATGGGAACGAACATGCAATGGCCTTGACTGGACAGTTGAGCACTGTGACCTGCCAGAAATGCATGTTGAAAATATGGGTGCTTACACTGCTGCTTCTACTTTCAATGGATTCCAGAGGCCGACAATCTACTATGTGATGTCAGGACTGACATGGCAACTTGTGCAGCAAATCCAGAACCCCAACTATCTACCCGAAGTAGAAGAGCAGGATGTTGACACTCTGCCTGTGTCTTGTGCTTGGGAAAGTGGAATGAAACGTTACCCAGCAACTTGTGCTTCAGCTAGCATTAATGTGTAGATATCATTCTGTAGCTGTTAACTGCGAGTTTAGCTTGAATTAAGGGATTTGGGGGGACCATTTCATTATTGCTAGTTGTGAAATGTAAGAGTAGGGTTGGCACAATGCAGCAATATGTAAGATTAGGAGATGGGATCACACTTATCTGTGTTCCTATGGAAACTATTTGAATATTTGTTTTATATGGATTTTTACTCACTTTTCAGGCATGCTATGAAAGAGCACCCCTCTGCTGCTCAGCAAGCACTTGTAGCTTGTACAGTGGCAGAATGGGCCAAAAGCTTAGTGTTGTGACCTGTTTTAAGAATAAAGTATCTTGAAATAAAAAAAAAGAGAGAGAAAATGGGGATATAATTTCCCAAATGGAACTGGCTGAACTGCAGAATTGTGACTCTCTGAAAGACGCATTCAAGTCAAGCAGCCTTCCTAATTTCTATGCATCTCTCCCCTCTGAGACACATCCTAATCCCAGGAACCATCCACTCAAAATGGCAACCATCTTTGGTAGCACTTATGTCTATGAACATACATTTTCCAGAATGAAACATCTAAAATCTCCAACCAAATCTAGACTAACTGATGCACACTTGCATCACTTGTTACGACTAGCAGTGACAAATATGGAACTGGACATTGACCATCTCATTGGCCAAAAGCAAGCCGGCCCATGGTTCCCATTGAAATACTGGTAAGTTTGTTGGTTTAACTTTATTTGTTCTTCATTTTAAATATTGTATCTGTTCCCGTTTTATATTTTTACTTCAAAATAAGACATGTGGAGTGTGCATAGGAATTTGTTCATTTTTTTTTTTTTAAAACTATACTCCGGCCTGCCAACAGTAGGAGGGACACTGAACTAACCCCCTGTTTAAAAAGTTTGAGGACCCCTGCTTTAGAGCATCTGCTCATTGGAGGGAACTGGATCACAGCCCTGCAGGATTACCAGAGACTGGGTGTGATAGAGGGGCAAGCTGGGGAAGGAGGCATCAACCTTCCCAGACTAATTTCCTGGCCGGGGGGGGGGGCACCTGAGCTCACAGAATCCTGGAGTGAGTAATACTAAAGCTGCCAGCAGACTTCTGGTATCTAGTCACCAGAGACTTTTCAACTCTTTGATTTGAGGTTGGTACTGGGTGGGACAATTGATTGGGACCTCTTCAGCTGGGCCAATCACCTGAGGACTTTCCAGCGTGGTACACTGGGTGTGTGATAGTGGGAAGGTTTGATTTTCCTTTTCCAATTGTTGTGGAATTGTTGTGGGGGCATGGTGACCTAACTGCTGGTATTCCTCCACAGCTCAGATTCCAACACAGAGTAACTGATTCTCTAGGGTAAGACAGAAACCAGCTGAAAATAAGACAGAGCCACTTAACCCCACCACATCTAGAAGGCCCCCAGTTATACAGGCAGTAGCAAAGTACGGGTTGGCAAAACTCTAGGGGAAAAGGTACAAACACCAGTCCCAGGTTACAGTCAAAGGACTGGTCAATCACTACTCCTAGAACTCCCAACCCAACTTATCCTTACCTACTCACCCAGCCAAACAGTCCAAAATAAATATGGGGCGGAATCAGCGGAAAAGCTCTGGAAACATGAACAACCAGAGTAGATCAACCCCCCCAAGGGACAATTTGGCAGACACAAACGATGATCCTATGCATGAACAGATGGTTGAGATGTCAGAATTCGAATTCAGAATTTGGAGAACCTATATAATTATCTTTGATTTTGCCTCTTAGCCTATGATTAAATAAGAATTAAACCTTGCAAAGTCCAAAATATTTACTACCTGGCTCAGTAAGAAGTATGCTGATCATTAATTCAAGATATTCATGGTATTTCAAACAACACATTTTTAGCTTATTGTAAGAAATGGCACTAATACAATATACTTAACTATGGACCACCCTGTAATTACAATTTTGTATCTATCTCTTTTACATCTAAACTTATATCATGATTTCCTTGTCAGACCTCATTTTTAAAAAAATATTATTCTAGTGCTTCTTATTATATTGCATTATATAAATATAAAATAACTTATGTATGTATTGTCCTGGTTCAATGTGTAGGTTGCTTCCAGTTATAGTTAGGAAAAATAACACGGCAGTAAATATCTTTGTACACAATTATTTGCATCTTTGATTACTTTATTGGCATAACTCCCTAAAAACAGAACTACTGGTTCAAAAGTTATGAAATGAACATTTTTAAGGATTATAATACATGTTGCTAAATTTCTTTCAGAAGGGCTGTGCCAACTTGATCCTTCCAGTAGTATTGTATGGAAGCGATTATCATGTTACAACATCAGAGAACTCAAAGCTTCCTTAAATATAGAACCAACATAATATAGGAGGCATCTTATTATTTTTATTTTGCTGATGATACTTGACATTAAAATTTTTTTGTATGCTAACTGGCATTTTGAACTTTTTAATTTCTTTTGTATTTTATATGTGTGGGTATGTGTTCTTTGGCCTCTTTTGCTATTGAAATATACACCATGTTTCACAGATTTAAGGTTATTCTTTGTAAATATTATGGTATCAATGCTTGGTCTTTGAAATATTTGTCCAGGTGTATCACTTTATGAAAGTTTTTCAGCTGGTTTTCTTTATGTTTTCTTAATGTATTGAGTACATTCTGAAGTAAAATATAGTTGAATATGTACAAAGTGTATGTGTTTAAAAATGTGTTCTAATGAATCACATAAAATTCTTAAACATGAAAATCTCTTATTAAAAATAATAAATGAGACAATCATTTTAAATTTAGGAGTCACCCATGAAGGCTTTTATGAAACCCACCTGTACTAAGGCAGGATTTTAAGATGTGACCCACTGATGTTCTAGAGGAAATAAGATTATACTTGGCTTCTTCCTGTAGAACTGTGTTGATACAGCATCCACAAATGGATCTAAATGGAAAAGATACAGCCGGGTCGAATAGGCTTGGATCTAGCAATGGAGAGATTTTCCACTCATTTACTAAAGATATATGTGACACAGATATATGCCTCTGTATCTGCAGATCACTGGACCCATGAGCTTCTATGAAAGAATTGACAAGCTTTCACATCCAACGTCATCCCTCTTCTCTAATTATACTTCTATGCCTCCTTCATAATTTCTGCAGCAGTTGGTAGAGAAAGGTAAACTTGTTAGAATCCAATAAACTTTCATATGAGAAAAAACAGTCAAAACAAATAGAAAGGAAGACATTTACTTCCTCATAGTCTTGAAGCCCAATTTTAATGTAGGCCTAACTTGTTATTTCTCTTTTGCTGCCTTTCTTTTATTCATCTGTGAATATCTGGATAAAGATTGTAGTTTGATCAGCCTACTACACATATTTGAATTTTACCTTTAAATGTGACTGAAATGTAAGGAAGAAAAAAGCGAATGTAGGGTGTCCTGGGCAAATGAGCACTGACTTTGCTGAGACAATGGTAGCTCCCTTGGGTGATGGAGAAATAACGACGGTGTTGTTACTCAGCTGGAATCACGGTTTTCCCTGGGATACCAATGGTGGTGGGCTTTCATGAGTGATAGATAGGTTGGGTTCATTTGTTCTCTAATTAGGAAATTATCCTCTTTTTAGGAGAGTATGTCTCTAATTACACTAATGTGCAACAGGAGCTCCAGAGAGAAAACTTCGTTAAGTACAGAATATTGCTGACAGGTAGAATAAAGATCTTCTTTTTTTTTTTTTTCCATTTTGACTTGGTTGCAAGGGCCAAGATCATACTAATTAAGTATAGAGGAGAGAATGACCCTGGTCTTAAGAGCTTATTTTGCCGCATTTTTAATATCTTACTGATGTTGAGCGTCTGGGCTATGTTTTCTAGGAACTATGGCAACATTTTCATTTTTACTGGCTCTCCTGGCACTCTCTTAGAGGATTATCTGCTTTATGCTGTCTTAGTATCTTCCATTTATGTTTTACTTCCAATGTCTTGAAAAAAACATTCAATTGACTGAAGTGTGAATTGAAAACCACTGTTTATTGCACCCAAGCCAGTACTTCAGGAGTTTAATTTATAGAAGGGTGATCAAATTGGTAAACACACTACAGGCACTCGGAGATGCTGGCAGGTTATGGGAGAACAAATTCCAGTTATCTTTCATGAAAAGATATTTGCTGTTTTTCTTAATGTTAAATTACTGATTGTCAAGAAAGATGTAATTGCTACAGAGTCTTATTATGCTCAAGTTTATACCTATTTTTTTGCTATGTGACTGTGATAAAGTAAAACATTAGGAGCCATAAATTATATGTGTGGGAAACACGTAACAGAGACATCTCAAGGTATGCCTAGGGTACAGGATGTCCAGGACAGTGGCAAAAGTTACTGACTATGACACTAAGCTAGGCATATGACTATAACAAAGCTGCAGCCACATGCACAGGAAGGAATAGGGGCATATGTGTCAGCAGGAAAAGTTGCAACCAGGTGCACAACTAAGTAACCACTTAGCTAGCAGAACAGCTAAGGCAGCTAAGATCCCAGGCAGACCAACAAGCAGGTGTCAAAGCACGTGTTTCCCACACTAGATACATCAACACAGAACAGTCATGCCTGCACTTCCTGCTGCATGGTGTAACATGTTTTATAACTTTTTCCCTGCAACATTTTCGGTACACTTCTTTCCTTGAATCTCCCCAGATAGTCCTTAGAACCTGGAGTCAGGGCCACACTGCCACACTCTGACAGTGTCTGGCCCCCAACACCCTCTGTGTATGGTTGTATTCCACAGAGCATCTTGCATCGTCTCTCTGCAGCATTCCCACTTAAGAGTTGTTTTATTACAACTCTTGAAGCAAGGGTACCTCCTGAGCTGACTTTAGAAGGATTTAGTCCATTACGAGAGAAAGGAATGGTTTATTCTAAAAATAATGGGAACTTCCAAAGGTGGCTGAATAATTTGAGAAACACATAGAAATATAAAGATCTTTCTTACAAGAAAACATGAAACCCCATTCTCGTGATCATGAAAACACTCAGGAGACACTTTTCTATGCATCCCATGTGCAATCACAAGGTGTTCATGCTATTGTTTAGGTTCAGGCCAGAAACAAACAAAAACTTATACAAAACCAGAGTTGTGGCTACTCTGACATTAACAGACTATCAAGAATGAAAGGCAGACTACTTTGTCTGTGTGAAGCCATGTATGATTTTTTTCTGCTCAGGTATTCTTCAGGCCTGGTTGCCACTGAATTTGTTAACAGCTGCAAACCATTGTCTGAGTTCAGCCATTCTCAAGTTTTATGTGCATTAGAATCACCTTGAGGACTTGTTGAAACAAAGACTGGTGAGCCTCACCCCACAGCTTTTGATTCATTGGGTGGAGTGAAGCCCCCAAACTTCCAGCAATTTCCGAGGTGATACTGATGCTGCCAGCTCATGAACCATCCTTTAAGAACTAGCATGTTAGGTTGTACAGAGATCCCTCATCCTAGAAAAGGGCCTTTTGGACTCTTCCGAGCTAAGAAAACATTTACTTATCAAAATTCCATCTCTACAATTTTAACAAATTATGGAGATTTAAGTTCTCATGCCCTCCTTTTCATTTCTTGCTTCCTGGGCTCCTCTTTCCTCCTACATGGTCAATGATATCTCAGGTTCTTCCACTTCATTTGTGAGCAAAATGAACTTGAGTAAAAATATTTCAGGAATCCAGTAGGGGCTTACATCACAGCAAAGAAAATATGTTCACAAGCCCTTTTACCTGGCTGGCTCTAGCCTTTCTTCAGTTTTTTGTCTCGTCTGTCCTTCCCCTCCTTTGTTTTCTTCACCCACCTGTTGGGAGGAATAAAAACCCACCCTTGTCCACAAGAAGTGACAGAACCACCACTTTTATTCCACAGATTGTTTCCTCCTACAAGAGAGTCCATCAAGGTATTATTTCAAAAGATGGTTCCTTCCAGGAGCAATCTTGGTGACAGATGTGAAGATCATGGTCCCCTTCACCTCATTGTTATTAAATACACATCAGAAGGATAATGCTGTAATATTTCTCTAGTAATCCAAAATTAGAGACATCTTTAGATTTTTGCCTCTATCATCTTTTTCTGCTTGACTTTTTCAGTCTGGAAATCTCATTAGGTGTGTTCCTTGTGTGTATTTCTTTTATGAAGCGCCATTTTCATTCTCACTCTGGTTGGGTGGGGTGAGTGGGTATGTCAGGGCTAAGGTAAGTTTGAGGGTTGAATTCTTAAAAATCATTTGTGAAAGGTATATTTAACAACCCATTCTAATAACTTTTTGTCATTTTTCTAGTTTCCGGAGTTTGTTCAGTGACTAATTATTATCATGTTAGTTTGGAATGTGTGACTTTCTGGATGAATGTCACCCTGGATGTGTTAAAGAACTTTGTAAGAACTGTAGACAACAAGAAGACATTGATTGTGCTCCTTTGTGTCTCTTTTAGTCTTAGATGTCACAAGGTCAGAGGAAGCCTGATATTACCCAAGTATTGGTTTGTGTTTCTTCACAAGTCCTCCTGGTTGCCTCCATGTTATCAACACAAAATTATAACTTCATTTAAGGATAAACCAAGTTTTAATAATCTTTTCAATAGCAGAAAATATATTTATTTCTTTGTAATTTGGAATTCATATAAAAATTTTAAAGTTAAAATTATTTGCAAAAACTCAAAAAGACACTTTTCAGTGAAGATGGCCTCTGACCTTGAAATACCTTTAACCAGAATTATACAATAAGCTAAGGGAAAGGGAAAAAAAAGACATTTAAAGAATTGCCAGAGGTGCAGATACCTTTTCAGATGTTCCATATTTCAAGAATTGCATGATTAGTCCTCCTGTGCTCTGTAAAATCTGAGTTTTTTTTGAGTGAAATTGGAGATTTTTATAATGAATCTTTCATGAAATGGGGGAAACCATAGAGCAAATACTTTTGTACAGCACCCTGGGCCTTTTTAGAATTTAAAGACAAACAAAATAGTAGAATAGTGGAGGAAGTTTGCTTTGCCAATTCTAAACATCCTTTAGAAAATTAACCAATGACTTGTTTATTGCTAGAAAACATACATTGAGAGCTTGAAAGAGAGTAAACATTCCTTTCTACAGGTAGGGCATTTTCAACAAATGTACTGGTGGAGAAAGAATTTTGTCGTTTTCCATAATCTCATTTCATGGTGCAAAAGTAACCTCTTTTTTTAAAAAAACAAAACAAAACAAAAAAGTAGCTCTCTCATTTATCCATCTATGATATGAAAGACTGACAACTTAAGGAATTTTTGTATCATCATTAGAAATCCTAATTATGTATTTCCTATTACTACATTAGTGAAAAATTAGTGTCCTAATTTATTGTTAATCTGAGACTCTAGGGTACTGTGAAAAAAGATTTGTTTGAATACCTCATCCTTTGAAAATGGAATTATACAATGTTTTCTAGAAGAATGGGGATGGATTTAGAATTCTTTAGATATTTTTTCCTGACTGATCTAATTTGTCTCATTTTGTACTTCTGGGAACAGGAGATTTAATCTTTTTTAGTCTAAAAAACAGATTAATATTTTCACATCTCCTTATATTACAGAATCGGGAAATACTTTCATGCCACATAAAAATGTATATATCTCCTTTATTTGGGGTGAATATAAATGTATCTCTGATCTTGCAATACATATATTGCATCCCCTGGAACAAAAAGTAATTTTGAAAGTTTGAGATCAAATTCATAGGCTTCCCTAGGAAGAAATCCATTGTGGTTGTCTTAGAATATGATTTGTCTGGTGTTAATATGTAAGCTTCCGGAAAGGAGAGTGTGTCCTAAACAGCTGACGAATAATTAGCATATTAATAGCAAGGAAATGTTGACATAATTATCATTCTGATAGTATCAACATTAAAACGAACTGCTTCAGAGTTACTTATAATTATAATTTCTCAATATTGCCTTCTTTCAAAAAGGCTTTGAGTTTTTTATATTTAAAAATATACATGCATATACATGCAGCTAAGCAATTCAAAAGTATAATAAAAACTGTCTGACTGGAAACAAGCTAGAGAAAGAGCAGAAATGGGATTGGGGTTGAGCTGAACACTGAAGTTTAACCCTGTAAATCTATACAGACCCTATTCAGTTGCAATCTGCTATCAGATAGAGGCAAAATGGGAAATGGAATGAATGTCACCCTGGTTCTTTTTGCCTTCTAAAAAGAGCTCTGGCAATTTTTCACAGAAGGGATTCTGCAGATGCTGTTCAGTTTGGCTCTTCTTATTTTAAAAATGTTAAATAAGTTATCATTAATAGAATTTCCATAGTCTTCTTACCATTCTCTTGTGATGACTTACTTTCTTTTCCTGAAAGTTGAATTATTACGTTTTTAATTGGTTTGAAGAATTTTTTCCAGGGGCTGAAGGTAGAACATTGGTTCCAAAATAAGGACATTTCTTGCCAATGCATAAAGTTAACTTATGCTATGAAAATTAGTGAAACATGCCCTTCCGTCACTTCCTCCTCCAGAGCTGGACTGGAAAACTTTCTATCAAGGGCCAGAAAGGAAATATTTTAGGCTTTGCAGGTTATATGTGTCTTGTCACAGTTACTCAGTTTGGCTCTTGGAGTATGAAATCAAATGGATGTGATTGTGTTACAATAAAACTTTATGAATTTTTTATGAAAATTAAAATTTCATACATCTTTCACAAGTCCCCAAATAGTTTGCTTTTGATTTTTTCCAACCATTTCTAAACAAAAAAATCACTTTCAGGCCATGGGCCCTCCTAAAGTGGGTAGTGGGCTAGCTTTCCTGACATCTGCGTTACACTGTCTTTCACCACGGAGCCCAACATCCTTTCCTTTGGCACACAGCTTGTCTTCAACTTTAGATATTCTCACCATTCCCTTACTGAGCACACACTCACATGTGGGACAAATTTTAAAAATATCTTGCAGTACTCAAGTTTGATGCTATTTTTCTTCTCTGAGAAACATAAAATACTAGTCGAGGAAATTTGAAAGACTTCCCATGCATTTATTACACTTAGAATCTAGGCTCAAACATATCCACTCCACATCATCTGTTACCTTCTTTTTTTTTGAATTGAAGATTCTCCATCTTTAGGGCTTTATCATCATGTCTGACCTGAGAAGCATAATAAAAGCTACAGAAGAGTCAAGGGATTTCATGACATTTCTGCCCTTACCTGCTAAGATTGGCAGGAAAATAAAATTTCTACCAACAAGGATTTTGAAAATATACTTAGTTAAATATGCCCAGAATTTTCCCAATTAAAGTTATATATACACTACTTTTCAGTTTACCTTGATTATCTGGAGATGTACATATACATTACTTTTTGTGTGTGTGTGTATATATATATATATATATGTTACTTTTCAGTTTACCTGTAGATAATTAAGAAATAACTATATGAAATTTCTGCCTCATATGAAATAATACACTTTTTAAAACGCTAAACACCTCCTTCTTCCTCCAAATAATGATAAAGCATAAATTTTTTAAATATTACTATTTTCTTGCTTGTTTAAATTGTTTGTACTGCTTTTCAATTCTTGCCTGAGATTACTAACTGGCATCTTGCAATCTTTCTTTTAGTCCTCAATGTATCATGACAGAAGAGTAAGTCAGATAACTCTGGCAGGAATATTTTACTCCTTTATGTCCTATAAATATTTAGTTACATTCACAATGCCTATATATATATCAATGTCAAATACAGTGTTGATGTCTGCAGGCCTCGTGCTAGGGCATTGTTGTGGCTTCTAGAATAGCCCATATACCACACAGGGTCCTTTCTCAAACTATAGATACCACTGCAGCCTTTGACTTGAATCTCTTTAGAGAGTATTTCATACCAAGGAAGTGGTTGTGCACTGTCTTGGTTGGGTTACCGAGACACTCAGATGAGGATTCAGGTAAATGTGGAAGAGTAGGGGAAGGGTGAAGGCAGAACTGGGGAGGTATGAGCCACAGTGCAATGCTGGCAAGCTGACAACAAGCACCATGCCCTGGGGGGTGACTGTCTGAGTATCATAGCTGAGGGTGTCAGTCAGTCTCAGGGGAGTTCTATGTATAGCGTACGTGAGTTGGGGTATTTATTCTATCATGCACAGATACACAGGCAAAGCAAACTCCACCAGCTGGAGGGTGGTCCCTCAGTAAGTGACACAGGGCACGGTTGTTGAGTGGAAATGCACAAGGGATTGAGGGGGTGGAGTGGAGCAAGACAGCATCTGCTACGTGCACGATTTAGGGACACTTGTAGTAAACTGAATTGGGTCATCTGGGTTTGAATACTAGTTCTCCTAGCTGTGTGATTTTAGTCACATCACTGAATGTGAAACTTACTTTTCTTGTTTCTGAAGTTGGGAAGCCTATTTCCATGGAGGATGTTTACAGGATTAAATAAGATGGCACAGTGGCAAAATAGAGAAAGAATCCTGGAGTAGAGGAAATAGCATGCAGGAAGTATGAGTCTTTAAAAACAGTGCTTAATATGGGAGAAGCAGTGTGGCTTGAGGGCAGGGCACACATGTGAAGCAAGTGGGTCCTTTGGGGACACTAGAGGGGAGGCACAATCTCTTTTTGTAGGGTCAGGGAAATAATACTAAGTTGAGGACTGAAGCATGGGAAGGAGAAATCTGGTCAGTACAGTGGACTGAGGTGATGTGGACAATACATCCCTTGCTTCAAACAGATGTGTATAAAAAGACTTTTAAAATGGTAAATTGAGGTCAGATGTGGTTGTTCACGCCTGTGATCCTAACACTTTGGGAGTCTGAGACAGAAGGATGGCTTGAGGTCAGGAGTTCAAGGCCAGGCTGAGCAGCATAGCAAGACCCCATATCTAAAATAAAATAGAAAAATTAGCTGGGCATGGTGGCATGTGCCTGCAGCCCCAGCTATTTGAGACGCTGAAACAGGAGAATCACTTAAGCCCAGGAGTTTGAGGTTGCAGTGAGCTGTGTTGATGACATCATTGTATTCTAGTCTGGGTGACAATAGAGTGACACCCTGTCTCAAAAAATAAAAAGAAAAGTTAGATTACGGATGGCCTCAAATTTTTTACTTCTCCTACTATATTGAGAGGTGAAGACTAAGGAGTATCCCATTGAGTTTGGGTTAGACTTAGTGACTTGGTTGACCAATGGAAGGTGGCAGAAATAATGTTTTGTGACTTCCAGGGCTGGGTTGTATAAGACTCTTTGAATACTCACTCTTAGAGCCTTGAGCCCATAAGAAGCCCAATTTTCCAAATGGGGATACCATGTAAAGAGTTCCTGAGAACACATGAAAAGTGATAGTTGGGTTAAAATAAAAATCCATCAGTATAATTCACCACAGAATAAAGGAGTAAAAACAACACACAACACAATCATCTAAGTAGATGCTGGATGATCTAATAAAATGCAAAATCCAGTCATAATAAACTTTCTTAGCAATGTAGGACTAGAGGATAACCTCCTAAACCCAATAAAGGGAATCTACTTAAAAACTCTACAGTTAACAACTGATGGTGAAATATCAAATGATCGCTGATGTGATATGATGAGGAACAAAGCAAGTCTACCTGTATTGACTACTGCGGTTGTACATTGTACTAGAAGTTCAAACCAGTCAACAAAGCAAGAAAAATGTGTGGAAATTAAGAAGCAAAACTGTCTTTTTATTCATGGATGATATAATTATATATAGAGACAGTCCTAAGAATTTACTATATAGTGGTCAATAGAAGGAATTAGTGAATATAGAAGGTCTCAGAATATCTCAGTTCATAATTATACAAAAATCAATTGAATTTTTAGACACTGGCAATAAGCAATTGGAAATTGATATTAAAAGTAAAAGCTTTTGAAATAGCTCAAAAATTAGGAGATAAATTTAACAAAATATGTGGAAGGTCTATAAATCATAACCTATTTAATAACATTGTTGAGAGAAATTCAAGGAGGCTTAAATAAAGAGAGATAGATCATGCTCATTGATTGGCAGATTCAAGATTTTTAAGATATCTAATTTCCCAGAATTGATCTATAAGATTCATCACAGTCACAATACCCGGAAGGATGTATTTTTGTATAAATTGACAAATTGATCTTAAAATTTGCACAGCTAAACTTAAGAGCAGCAATGTTCAAAATAATTTCAAAAAATAACAAATTTGGAGAACTGATACTGCCTTATTTTGAGACTTCTATTCAACTTATTATCAAGACATTTAATCAAGACCATATGGTGTTGATGAAAAGAGAAATAGATTAATCAACAGGAAGGAATGGAGAGCCCAGAAATAGATCCACACACATATGGTCTTTTGATTTTCACAAAGGTGATTCAATGGGGGAGAAGACAGTATTCAAAAAAAATAGTGCTGGAAGAACTGGTTGTCCATACAGAAAAAAAAAATGAACTTCAACTTTTAACTTACCCAGTACACAAAAAATGACTTAAAGTGGATCATAAACACAACAGAGAATAATAATAAATCTATAATGTTTCTTGAAGAAAAGATAAATGATAGCTTTGCAATTCTTAGTAGACATAAGTTTCTTAGATAAGTCACAAAGCATAAAAGAAAAAAATTGATAAATTGGATTTCATAAAACCTTATGCTCTTCAAAAGGTACCATTAAAAAAAATAAAAAGACAAGGGGCAGTGCTGTGGCTCAGTGGGTAGAGCACTGGCCCCATTTTCCGAGGGTGGTAGGTACAAACCTGGCCCCCACCAAACTGCAACAAAAAAAGACCAGGTGTTGTAGTGGGTGCCTATAGTCCCAGCTACTTGGGAGGCTGAGGCAAGAGAATCGCCTAAGCCCAGGAGTTGGAGGTGGCTGTGAGCTGTGATGCCACTGCACTCTACCGAGGTGATAAAGTGAGACTCTTGTCTCTAAAAAAAATTAAAAGTAAAAAGACAAAACACAGAATGGGAAATTTTCAAAATACATGTGACAGAGACCTTGTTTCTAGAATATATGAAAGAATTCTTACAACTCAATGCTATGACCACCCAATGAAAGTGGGCTGAACAGTCGTTTCACAAAAGAAGATGGAAGACTGGCTAATAAGCATATGAAAAGTTGTGTAATATCATTAGTCATCAGGGAAATGCAAATTAAAACCACAATGGGATATACATCCATACTACACATCCATTAGAATTGCTAAAATTAAAAAAGACTAAAACTATCATATTCAAGGTTCTTACTCTGAAAAGGAAGAGGTTATGCGGAGTTATGCATGTATACTAAAGGGTGATTGGAAAACACTGTAGATTTTTGCTTACCACGGTAGATTTTTGCTTAGGTTTGCTTTTTCTGCTGTACAATAGCTGAACTGAGGGCCATGTATTTTTAATTTTTCTCTTTACTTCCTACATACATGATGCCAGGGGACTTCAAAAGTTTGTAGAAAATGGAATTAAGTGATAAAAAAATAAAAAATAGAAACTTTATTTCTCAATATAAGCTCCATTATGTTCAAGGTCCTTTTGTAAGTGATGATGTTTGCCCTTTAACCTATCCCTAAAGAACTGAGGGTTCTGGGAATTTAACTATGTCAATGTAGTTTTTTACATAGTTAACTGATGAAAAATGAGTGCCATTTACAGATTTTTAAGATTAGAAAACCAAAAGAAGTCAGAAGGAACCAAACCAGGACTGTCAGGTGGATGCCCAATGATTTCTCATGGAAACTCTTGCAATATTGACCTTGTTTGATGAGAGGAATAAGTGGAGCATTATCATGGTGGAGAAGGACTTTCTGGGACATCATTCTGCTTAAGCTTTGGCTGACTTTTTCAGAACACTCTCACGATGAGCAGATGGTATCGTTCTTTGGCCATGCAGAAAGACAAGAAGCAAAATGCCTTGAGCATCCCAGAAAGCTGGTGCCATGACTTTTGCTCTTGACTGGCCCGCTTCTGCGTTGACAGGACCACCTCCACCTCTTGGTGCCATTGCTTTGATTGTGCCTTGTCTTCAGGATCATATGGTGAAGCCATGTTTCATCTCCTGTTACAATTCTTCAAAAAAGTGCTTCAGGATCTTCAGGATCTTCAGGATCTATTTTAAAATTTCCATTGAAAGCTAGGCTTTTGTCTGCAGCTGATCTGGGTGCAACTTTGGTTTGTAACTTTAATTTTTCAGATCGAGTAGTACAAGTGGAACTGATTGAGATGTTAATGGTGTTGGCTCTTGTTTCTGCTGTTAATTGTTGGTCCTCCTAAGTTAGGGCAAGAACAAGACTAATTTTTCTTTGATTTTTTCTTTGATATGGATGGTCTGCTGCTGCTGGCTTCATCTTCTACATCATCTTGTCTGTTCTTAAAACAAGTTATCCATTTGTACACTGATTCCTTTGTGGCACTGTCCCCATAAACTTTTCATAAAGCATTAATTATTTCATCATTCTTCCACCCAAGCTTCACCATAAATTTGATGTTTCTTCTTGCTTCACTTTTTAGCAGAATTCGTGTTGCTCGCCTAGAGGCTCTTTTCAAAGTGATGTTTTATCCCCATTAACGCTTCAAACAAGATCCAGCTCAGACATGTTATAAACAAGTTTGTACAATTTTATTTTGCTGGAAAAAGATCTGAACTTCATGTATGTTTTTCATAATACACATTTCCATGAACTTCTTGCAGCCTCATTTAGAACACAAACTTTTATCTCACCCGAGAAGAGCAAGATGTATGAGAAACACAGTTTGCTAATGTGTAAAAATGGCATATGAGCTTTGCTCAGTGATCACACAATGGATCAGAAGTTTGAAACTTAACACTTTTTACTCAGTTCTAGAAATGAACACCAATTCTCCTCTGGTTTGCAATTTGATATTGTTTGAAACATTATAAAAAGATTTAATTTTTTTAAGTGAAAGATTTACCGAAGTCTAATCACTGCCAACACAACACGTACACAGTGCTATATATGAATTACATAATGTTCAGTCAATGGGGAAGTTCAACAGAGTCTGTAATGCTTTATTTTAAAAGCAGATCTGAAGAAAATATGATAGCATATTCCTATCTGCAAATTCTGGATAGTGGTATATGCTATGTTATTATTTTCTCTATTCCGGGCTTTACATAAAGAGTAAATCGATAGTAGTAAGTTTTATGATATATTCCTCTTCACAAAATCTCCAGTATTTTCCTATTACTTCCAGTAGTGAGCTGTGAGTAGACATTCATGAGAACATGAAGACTTGAGTTCTTCGAGGGATGCACATGTGTCAGAGAGTTCATGAGCCTACTAATTTGTCCCTCTGTGATATGCCATTACTTGGATATCTAGTTCCATCTTCATTGGCATATCACATCTTCCTGGGACAGAGTAAATGCAGTGTTAAGCCATGCTCTGAGGAAGGCTCTAGTACCTGAAAGAAATCCTACACAGTAGATTAGAACAAACTTCCACTAAAAGCTTCTCCCACTTACTGGGTGACAAGCAGGTTAAGGGGGTAGTGCTCATTCTCGTTCGGGAATTTGGGCCAATCTATGATGTGGTGGTGAGGGATCCTGTCTCATGGCTCACCACCCTGGTCATTGTCTAACATGAGATCTCCGTATGTTTTTAAGAGCAATAGCTTTGGAAAACTTGGAGAAATGTGAAACCAAACCAAACCAAATCCCCAAACTAAAAGCTTCCACAGTCGAATACATTTAGGAAATATTAAACTGCTTTCTTTATCTCATCCAAGAAAGGATATAGTAGGATTTTTTTCCAAATTTATTTGCATTTTACAAATGCATTTGGTCACAAAACTATTTCTAAGGATATCTTTTTACTACTTTGAGAAACATACTTTAATAAGATTATCTATGATTGCTAAAATCCTTAAACAGCCAGAGAGCAAGCTGATATTTCTAAAAGTCATCCTGATAACTAAGGGCAAGCTCCCCTTACCTATCAATTCATCAGCTCTCAAAGGCTGCTCTGTCATCTTCTGTTCCTGGCTAGCTGTTTCTTATGCTAAAATAAAAAAGGAGCACCTCCTATTTCTTCTCTCTTTATTCCATTTCTTGAAAAAAAATTAGAGTCAGATTGTATAACCTTGGCTTTCCCCTGAGTACACTGTGGGGAATAGTCCAAAGCATTCCTGCAGCCTGTTACTTGACTCCTTATAATACATGCTAGGTAATGCATTTGTGAATGGCAAATCACAGTGAAATTGTGGAAACTTTGGTAGGAAAAGAAGGATCCAGTTCTTCTACCAATGATAGGGAATGGTCTGGTTAGCAGAAGAGAGACAAGCTAAAGGATTTGGTTTATATTTACATTTGGTCCTGATAATGAGCTATTAACTTAATCATGTGGCAAAGTGTGGCTTATTTGAAGGACAGTAGAAGTCCTGTCGAAGACTATGAAATATTTGGATCCGTGTGGTGGGGTCAGACTTTAGAAGTCTTGGAAAGCCCAGATGAGAGTTTATCTTTGGTTTCCCTTTTAGTGGGGATACCACAGGGGTTTATGAGTTAGGGGGCAGGTTTTCTCAACTTCAGCACTGTTGGTATTTTCAGCCAGATAATTCCTTGTAATGGCTGGGAGGAAGGCGAGGCACTAACTAATGCAGGATACTAGCAGCATCCTTGGCAGCTACCTACTAGTTGCCCATTCTCAAAATAAGACAACCAAAAATGTTCAGATAATGTCTCCTGGGGAACAAAGCTTCCACCTAATTGAGAACCAAAGGGCTGGAGAATGACAAAATAATTGCTGTCTGGCTGTGGTTGTGGAGAATGAACAGAAGGCTGGCAGGACAGAAGCCTGGAAGAATATATTAGAGGCTGTCTTAGTAATCCTAGGTGTGGCGTATTGCTAGAGTAAGGGCTTCCCATGAAGTACAAGGCCTCCCTGTATCCATGGCCTTGAGTAGTTCCCTAGTCTTGATTTAGGTTTTGCCATGTAACTTGATTTGATGGATAAATATCAGCAAAGATGAAACAAGCTAAGGCTTGAAAGGCACATTGTGGTTTATCCACTTGGAACACTGCTACCAAGTGACAAAGCCCAAACTTGCTTCCTGGAGACACATGACCCAGTTTACAATCAGCACCAACTTCCAGACATGTAAGTAAGGCTCTCTAAGACCACTCAGCCCCCAATGAGTCACCATGACGGCTATCCAGTGATCCTAAGCAAGCCAGTAGAAAAACCACCTGGCTGAGCCCTGCTTGAATTGATGACAATGGAATTACAAACAAATAAAATGACTGCTATTTCCAATCACTATATGTTAGTTGTATTTTATACAGTGATAAATCTAATATAGTAGCTCTAAAGTAGATCAATATCAGTGGAAATAAAAAGTATACACAAGATGTTTGTCATAATCAATGTTTTTTGATGACTCTTCAATAAAGGGGTACAAGATAGGTCATAGGATGTAGGAATTCAGAAATAATGAGCACAAAAGGCAGAGTAGAAATTTAGGAGGGAAGTCATGTAAGCAAACTTCAAAAAGGACTTCGGCATAAGCAGTTAAAAATATCATTAACTCATCTATTTTGAAGGATGCAGATATTTATTAACATATAATGATAAAATTATTCAAAGAGGCAGTTTAATAAGTATATTTGTAAAGCTTTAAAGGTATTTCTAAGTAGCCATTTTTTACTTTTTATGGAAAAATCAATCTTTGGAATAAACAGGAATCCACATAAACTAAAAATCAATAACAACTTACACTACACTAATGGTAAAATTCATTTCAAACAGTAGCTGTGCAATTGTAGAAAACTATATTCACTTAGCAATCAGGTTGCTAAGACCAGGGATTCCAGTGGAATGTCTCTCATAATTTATCAGTTAAATATGCAGATGGAGGTTATCAGTAGCATTTACAGCTCGATAAAAGCTGTTCATGTTGATGGTGTTTGTTGTACAATTCAAGAAGAAACAGTTCCTCAGATGTTTAGTGCTAAGCTTTATGTGTAAGAACAGTACCTGGCAGGAATGTGCCTGTCAAATCTCCTACTTAATTATCATATCTAAAAAATAAAAGTGATAAGTGATAAAGAGAATCCTGAATGAGATGAAAGGAAAATAGAGTCATAACTAAAAGAAATGGCAATAACTAAAAGATAGTCTAAAATGCAGAGGGAATGGATAATGTAAATGAAGTATAAAACACCCAGATGTATTTTTCACAAGGTACGAAAGTCACCTAAAGGATAAACTTTAAACAGTATGACTGATTCAGAGTCTCCTGGAAATGGATGAACAAGACTTTTATAAAATAACCAAAATGGATCACTTTAAAAAATCTCTTATACATTAACGAGTCAGTGTTAAGGAAACAGTATCATTGTCGAAATAAGTGTTCAATCTCAAAGGGTAACATAAACGGAGAAAAATGTTCCAAATCGGAAAGTACCCCAGTCTTTGTTTAAAAGAATGTTGCCTGCTAAGTGAGATTGGTTGAGAAGGCAAGGATTAGAAAACCTGTTTGGATTTGGAAGATGTATGTAATTTCTAGTGTATATTAATAAGTAGTGAGATGTTAAGGCTTAGTGTTAGCTGGTTTTAAAGAAAGTAGTAATATTAGAGAATGGGGTCTTCTGAGAAATCCTGTTCTTTGGTTTGTAAGAAAACTGTATATAGGGAAGTTTACTAAGTTTCCTGAATTAGAAGGAGGATAAAATGCACATCAGGTTAACCAATTTGGAGTCTTACCCCTACCTACCTGTCTCTTCTGTCCTGTTAGTTAGCTTCCCACGCTCGTGCCAGCGCCGTATCTGGGGGCGAACGGAGCGCGGAGCTCTAGTCGAGCAAACAGTATTTAAGTCGAGGGGCAACGCTTACTGCAGTACCCCCAGTTCCGGCCAGAGGCCCCAAGTCCAGGGCGGAAAGCACCGACTGGCTCCCGGAGGCGTGGGAACCAGAGCCGGGCGCTCCTCCTCCCCGGCTGGGCGGAGCCGGACCTTACCGGAGAGTGGCCAGTGCCACCGCGCCTCGCGGGCTCTCAGTCACGGCGCGTGCTGTTTCGCGGTGCCCGGAGTCGGGGGCGCACCCTACGGCTCCCGGGCCCGTAAGGGGGCGGCAGGGGCCAGGGTCGGAGCGAGCCTCAAGGCCACCCCCGACCCGTCCAGACACATCGCCCCGCCTGGACATTCCCGCAAGTGGTCTAACCAGCCGGACCGGACGAGCCGAACTCGCCGCGGCTCCTGGCGGTAGCAGCAGGTGGCTCTGGACTTCCCTCCGACGCCGCTGCCGCTGAGGGCTGCGCGCTCCATTGCGCTCCGTAGCCCTGCCCGCCCGCCCCCGCCAGGCGGGATGGAGGCGGACGGGGACCCGGAGGAGCTGAGCCGGCTACGCGCGGTCTTCGCCACCTGCGACGCGAACCGCTCGGGGCGCCTGGAGCGCGAGGAGTTCAGCGCGCTGTGCGCGGAGCTGCGCGTGCGGCCGGCCGACGCCGAGGCGGTGTTCCAGCGGCTGGACGCCGACCGCGACGGCGCTATCACCTTCCAGGAGTTCGCCAGCGGTTTCCGCGGGGCCAGCCGCGGGGGGCGCCGCCGGGACCGGGGGCCGCGGCCGCCTGCGCCCGCCGTGCCCGAGGTGGGGTCCGAGACCCGGGATAGCGAGGAGGACGAGGGTGACGAGGACGCCGCGGCCGCGCTGACCGCCTCGTGGCGCCCGGAGAGCCCCGGCCGGGCTTGGCAGGACTTCCAGGAGCGACTTGGGGACGAAGTCAGTTTCATCCCCAGGTGAGGGTGCGGGTTGGGGGCGGAGGTGAAAATGGCGGTTCCCGATTTCTTTCCTCCCTCCTAACTTGCGGAGTGTGCCGACGCCGTGGACCGCACTCTTCCGTGTGAGTTGCTTTCCTCCACCTACTCGTAGTGACTTTTCCAAGACAAGATCCCTTGGAATTAAAGGGATGCGTTCAGACCATCAAGGTTAGGGGAGAAAATTTTTCTTGCTGAATTCTGAGCCCAGCACAGGGCCCTTGTTGATTGCACCGGCCGTCCTGAAATGCAGCGGGATTACGTCATCCTCTACCCCAGGCCTCCAGGTTGCACCCCAGCGCCTGGGCTGTTGGCCAATTTGGCAACCTCTCTAATAGTTTTTGATATGTTGTTTTCCTAAGACTTACGTAGAAAAGACATTGGGTATTTGTATTGCTGGACAAATATATTCATTGATGCCTAGTATGTGCGAGGAGTTTGTTTCACAGACTTCATTTTCAATTTTCAAAATATCCCTAGGGGATAGGCTTTGCTTATTCCTAATTGATGGGGAAACTCAGACCTAGGAATTAGACCGAGAGCTATCAAAGTACTTGCCCAGTTAGTTAAAGAGCAGAGATTTGATCCTAGGTTTTGTGAACTGAAAAACTCTTTAATTTTGGCATTTTGGTTGGCAGTTCACCTGTTCTAGGGCCTAAGACTCAGTAAAGAAACAGCCCCGGGAGGGGGTCAGTGTGCCTTTTCATTGTTTGAGAGCTTAGAACTGCAGGGCCTGGATGCCACTTCCTCCTCCTCCCAACTTCTCCCTCCAGTTTCCAAAGTAAGGAGAATCCTAGGCAGTGTGACTCACAGCTGAAGAAAGATTGTGTGGAGTAAGTGGGTGTGTCAAGGATCTTTTCTGTTATTTACAAATGAATTAGAATGCCATGCCTCCACTAGGAAAGTAGCAAAACTTCAACATTGCTGTAAACTATTCTCTTTATTTGAATTATCTTTCCTCTGTAACTAGTTTGGGTCCAGATAGTTTAAAAGAGTAAGAGTTTTAGGAATGAGGCAGGATGGGTCTGCATCATTTGGATATTAAATGTATGTACATATGGATCTACTTTTCACATTTGTCTTCGCAGCAAATATTTTACCATTAAATGATTAAAGTGCTTCCTTTAGGATCAGTGTACAAACCAGAATTTAGTAGTATTTGGTGGCATTATTATTATCATGATGCCTTTCCAAACTCTTAAGAGGTTATTACATTTAATGAACACCAGTGTCACCTGGTAGACTTGTGTCCTAAGCCTCACCTCTGTCTGATGTGAGATTAACAAGTACAATGTTTGTCTTCCTATACTTGTTCAAGTGGAAAAGAACTAGACTGGGTTGCTTCAGCTGATTGTTACCATGGTAGCTGTTAGATGTTTTGGTAAATTGAATTGCTTCTACTTCACTTCCTCATGCAGCTGTCACCTTTCCTTTCTTCCACCCAAATGTGATAAAAACTTCTGTTATTGGTACATGATGCCATTGTCATTATTTAACCCAAATTTATTTCACAAATACTGAGTGCCTGCAATGTGTCGGATACTGCCATAGGTGCTGTCCTAGGTTCCTGGGGACAGAAGAAAAGTGTGAGATGTAATTCACACCCTCGAGATGTTCATAGTGTGGGGGAAACATGTCTCAAAAATTTCATCTAGGAACATTTAAAGGCAAGAGGGATATTTTCAGGAAACTCCATGTATTGTGGACACAGTTCAACAGACTGCTGCAAGCAGGAATTGTCTTTCAAGTCTAGAGTTTTTATTTTTTAAAAAAGTTCATTTTAGGCTCCGCACCTGTGGCTCAACGGGCTAAGGCGCTAGCCACGTACACCTGAGCTGGTGGGTTCAAATCCAGCCCGGGTCCACCAAACAACAATGACAGCTGCAACCAAAAAACTAGCCGGGCGTTGTGGCGGGCGCCTGTAGTCCCAGTGACTTGGGAGGCGGAGGCAGGAGACTCGCTTGAGCCTAGGAATTGGAGATTGCTGTGAGCTGTGATGCCACGGCACTCTACCCAGGGTGACAGCTTGAGGCTCTGTCTCAAAAAAAAAAAAAAAAAAAAAAGTTAATTTTAGTACAAAATATACTGGGGCTTGTTTTAATATAAAATATGTTTTCTCCCAAGGGGGAAATTGTCTCTCCAGGGAGTATACCATTCCATTTTATGGCTTTGTTTCTTACCTGGAACTCCCTTTGGGAACCCCCCTCCCCGCCCCCATGCCAGCCCTGAAGATAGTCACATCCAGTTTGAGAAGAATAGATATTAAATATAAGATTATTGGCCTCCTGTAATGACAAAGCATGGTAGTATTGACATGGTTTCCATTTCAAAGGCCTTTCAAACAAAATATTAAGTAATTCTGATCAAACTCTGCAGTCATTAATAATTATGATATTGGAAGATAACATTGCATTATGACAGTGAAATGGCCTTTGGGATGTGTGCCAATACATTCTTAAGTTGTTTTTTCTCCCAGAAATTGAGAGCCCCTTTCTTTTAAAGATTGGGAAGAAGAATGTCCCAGTGTGACCTGTTAACCTGAGCATGGCAGGTGTGAATGGTCTGCAAGATCAGGATGGGACCTTGAACAAGGTCAGGCATGAGGCGAACCAGGTGGGGTGATATGGTTATGTAAGAGAATTCAGGAAGGAAGGTGATAGTAGGCCAAGAAAAGTCTGGAAGTAGGAAGGGAATGTGGATGGGAGGATGGGACAGGCAGAGAGCAGACATAAGGTAGCCTAGGTAATTTCTGGTGCCAGGGAAATTTGTAAAAGGGAGTTTTGTACCCGGTAGATTCTCAACAAATGTTTGCTGAATGAATCAAATAAATTGGTATTCTTTAATTTCTTGGTTCATTTATCTATATTTAGAGTGGAACCAGGACTACACGTGTGGGAACTGTAAACAGACTGGCAAAACAGTTTGCCTTAGCATACCCCTCTAAGAAGAATGATGATTATTAAACTCAAGAGGAAAGGCTCAACAGTTGAATACCAACTCCACTTAACTGGGAAATGTTTAAAAATATGCTGGTCAGGGTTACTTTTATATTTCCCTGTCTTGGGTTACGGTTTACTTCTTTTCAATATAATTGTCTTTTGTCATGGGGTGATTGCTTCATCAGCTTTCTTAGTTTATATGGTATGGTGCTCGGCAAGGAAGGGCCAAGGAAGAGGAGAGATGGAGGTGAAGAAAGAGATTAACTTAATGTGGAGAGGGAGCCAGAGAGCAAGAGAGAGGGCCAGAGACAGGGTAAGAGAGTAAGTGAAAGGCGGAGATCAAAGGACAGATGAAAAGGAAGGGAGAGGCTGATTGGCACCGTCTTTCCTCAGTTTCTCCTCTTTTCCGCTCAACGAACTTAAGGATATGTTTGTACTGTGTGAAGTTAAATGTATTTTTTTCCACACACACGACCAGTAATATCGTGTTTTCATCCAAGGAAGAAAGATTTCTTCTAGCTTTGCAACATGATGGCGGGACGCACCCCAGTCTTGGGTGAGGTTCAAGGGTGGTTTTATTTTATGGGCTATTTACCTGTGGTGCTGGCTTTGTGAATGATCAGTGTGTTAGCCATAGATTTCCTGAAGGTTCCTGTGCCTTTTCTAGATGCTCAGTCAGGCTTCTAACATTTAAGTCTGGGTTTATGTCTGTATCTTTTTATTTTCTTATAACTGTTGCTGCTCTGTAGGTTTTTTTTCTCTCTGTGTTAATACCTCCTCTGTATCCTTACCCAGCAGAGTGTAAGTGAAACAGGTGACAGAGACTGTTTCAACAGAACATCAGCTTTACTTTTAACCTTTGGGCCTAATTCCTGGGTGTTGTATGTATCTGTGTGTAGCTTAGGTTTTATGGACTCTACATGCTGATGGTGGTTGCATCTGATTCTGATATTTGAATGTAATCTCAAGGTAGCCATTTCTTTTTGACCTTTTGATGATGGAAAGGTATCCTGGCCTTCGTCCTTAGAGAACCTTTGGTTTTGGCTGTCTGAAGAGTGGCCTGCTCTGACCCTCTGATCTCACTGATTGCTCAGAGCTTTGCTCTCAGTTTGAAGAAAGATAATTCTGTGTTTTTGAATTTTAGGGGAAAAAGACTTAAAACTGAGTATCATTGGGAAGACGATATGCCTAAAACTACAGACTCTTCTGTAGTTTTTCTTTGTTCCTGAACTTTTGATTTACTCTTCTCCCAAATTACTGTTCAAATTCATGGTTGTACTTTACTGTTCTAATTCATGGTTGTACTATAACATAGTTCTCACTTTACGCTTTTAAAAATCTTTATCTGTTTCTTGATTTCTTCCTAGAGGACTTAGTTTCTTTTCACTTCTAAAACAGAGCTAACTGCCTCATGCTGCTCTGCCTCGAATGGAGTTTCAGAAGCTAAGGCTGAAAGGTGAACCTTTAGATGTTGGGAAAGGTTAGTATGATTAGGAAAGTTTGGGTGATTCAACATATGTTGTCTTTCTCGCAAGAGAGTATGTGCAACATACATTTTTGCTTCATGTATAGCCTGTTAAGATTTAGGTAGTACTTGACTACAGCATGTAGTTTGAAAGAAGAAATGGGAAGAGATTATTTATCCTGGGTGTTGAGAGCTGCTTCACCTGACTATAACAGTCTTGTATGAGGTTGTAAAATGGAAAGTAAACACTCTCCCAGAGAGAAGTTGGAGTGAAGGAATTTATTTATGATTTCCTTGGAATCATTTTCTCAAATAAACAAGTCCATTGCTTCAACTTGTAAATATTTAGGGTCTTCCAAATGACAATTGCTTTTGTCAGAGTAATTATGAAAAGAGAAAAGTGAATTTTAACCTTTGAAACCATAGCTTATATGTCCCATAAAAGCTAGGATAATAGCTGCAGTCGTGCAGGTCTGTTTCTTCAGTCCATTCTCTAATTCACCAAGTATTGACATTGTCCTTGATATCTCACCAAGCACTACTGAGACTATGTAGATAGCTCAGTGTCTCACCTTCTTAAATCCCCAGGAGTTTCTGATGCCTAAAGGACCTCAGATGCAGAATAATGAATGGGAAATCCTCTCCCGGCCCACAAGCACCGCACCCACCGTGATCTATGAACACTGCATGTCAAGAGAGCTTCTCAAATTGCGGGTCCCAGCCCCTTTGGGTTTTTTGCTAGATGTCTAAACATTCTTGCTTACATTTTGGTGATAATACAGAACAAACTAATGTGATCATCATCTTATTGATCACTTGGATGGCTCCTACCTTACAGATTTGGCTACACAATTTCAAAACCTACCATAAGTGCGTTGTCGTGGGCCATCAAGGAAGGCAGAAGGATGAGGTTGGCATGAAAACCATGAGTTCATGTAAACTGAAGGGAACTGACAACACAAGAGTGCTGAATTTTCGGCAGTCTTAATAAGGAAGGGATGGAATAATGGGGTTTTGATCACAGTAGTGTCCTCAAAAGAGCCACGTGTAAGCTGGCACGAAGACATTGGCCGGGGAGGCTTAGTTTCAGTGAAATTGCACACTCTGTCATTTGAGCCAACTATTGCCAATTCTGATTCCATTGATTTTGTAAATTTGTGTTGGTTTTATAAATGTTTCAATGCCATGAGTACAGGTAGTTTGTATCTGTTTTTGTTCATAGTTAAAGAATGTGATGCAAATAATGTTTAAGTCAACTCTGAAATTCATAGGATATATTTTCTTTACTTCCAGGTGTACAGTCCAGTTCATGAACTCATCCTAGAAGAAGTGCCACATACCACATTGCTAAACATCATTGTGGTCACCTTTGAAGTACTCCCGTGGGGAAGCTGTGCATTGATGCCAGCACCTCGTCTACCCTTCAGAGCAATTTTGGAACTCTTTTCTGGAATGGCCGTCAGAGCTGTCCTCATAAGAGTGCTTTGAAGGGTGGACTAGGACCTGGCATTGGTGCACAGCTTCCCAAGGGGAGTACTTCGAAGATGACCATGGTGATATTCAGCAGTGAGGTGTGTACTACCTAGGATGAACTTGCAAACTTAATTGTCTGACCTCATATGGTCTACGTGTTAATCAAGTCTGAAAAATACTATTCTAAAGGACTTGAAATCCTCAAGAGCTACATAGGTTTGAAAACATTAGTCTCTCAGCTTTCATTGTATACTGACCTCCTCCATCATTTAAATTGAGGGCACGATACTGTGGAAGTTCATCAAGGGATGTCTTTGTTGTTTTCCCATAGAAGAATTCTTCTTACCTTTTTCTTATGTGTTTCATCCATTCATTTGGTCCTTCACTAACAAATAACTTTTCGTGTGCACTATGTGCACTGTATCAGGCTCTGAGTGCTTAGAATTATATCCTGCCACAAATTGAAATTTCCTGGCCAGTTTCCAGAAGGATGATGACACCAGCGAGTATGTAAAGTGGGAAGAATCACAAGGTAGATGGGGTCTGGCTCTCACTGGTGGTCTGAAAGGCCAAAGCATGCTAGAACTTTCTCTTTCCTAAGTGTGAAACAGCTCCATGGAGAGAGACTTCAGGTTCCTATCAATGATTTCCAAGCTCCCTTACCATCCTGTGGGCTGTGACTGTTGTAACTTGATGTAATGGAGGAGGGTTCACTTAGAGGCCTCCAGAGCCAGACAAGTAACATTGACCCAATGACATGGAGTCTATGGCCAGTAAGAGTCTTGCTCCATTGCCTGGGGGGATAGCTGCTGGATGCAGGGTATAGGTCCATTGTTGTCAGCAATGCTGGATTTTCAGTGGGAATTTCCAATACACTATAAGCATAGAGGTGGGAAAGACATTATTTACAGTATACAGCCTCTGTTTCCGACCTATGAATGAATGTGCCTTGGTAAATTCAAGTGTCGGGTCTGGTCTCATTATGAAGATCCATGTTGATTTGAGCATGTGGTTTCATAGCACTCTGACTTAGAATTTTAATGATGCCATTCCTTTTTCTTCAAGTTTGTGGGATAGTATTTTGACCCCAAATAGTTTACTTTCTTGTTTGCTCTTGGCTGTTATTACACTTTCAGAGTTAATCTTATTCAAACTTAACAAAATGCTGCTGTGTAATAATTACCACCTCCAGGTTATGCTGCCATGATGGCTGTGTCTTGGGAAAGAGGGCTGAACTCTGAATGCATTGAGATGTCCTGAATACCACTTACCTCAGTGTTTTTCTTTCTCTTTATTTGAAGCTGGACATATGTGGTTGTCACAGTTTTTAAGACATATACAAAATCAACTGGAATGGATTGATTTATGATTAAAAATAGGGGAGTTTAGTTAAGAGAGGTCATTTTTCTCACATTGCAGTGTTATTTTCTTACATTGTTGGAATACTTCATTCTTCAGGCAGAAATTGTTTTGCATGGATAAGAAATTTGAATAGCTGCAAAAGCTGTGTGACTTTTTAATTTTTATTTATTTACTTATTTTTGGAGCAGTCCCAAATACAGGTTCTGTCAACCTTCCTCCTTAAATGTGCTGCATCTGTCTGGCCTTGTCTTTTATTTTTGGGTGACCGAACAGAAACACTTGAGATAATGTCTTGTTCTGAAGCTTCCTCCCACTATACACCCACAGCATGAGCAGCTACTCTCTTCAATTTCAATTTTTAAAAGTTAGTTTGGGGACATTTTTTTTTTTTTTGTAGAGACAGTCTCACTTTATCGCCCTGGGTAGAGTGCCATGGCGTCACACTGCTCACAGCAACCTCTAGCTCTTGGGCTTAAGCGATTCTCTTGCCTCAGCCTTCCTAGTAGCTGGGACTACAGGCGCCCACCACAGCGCCCGGCTATTTTTTTTGTTTTGCAGTTCGGCCGAGGCCGGGCTTGAACCCGCCACCTTCGGTATATGGGGCCGGCGCCCTACTCGCTGAGCCACAGGAGCCACAGTGTGGGGACATCTTATG
>CAUYON010168829.1:0-13658 GCA_963573935.1 Arctocebus calabarensis
TAGAGTGCCGTGGCATCACACTGCTCACAGCAACCTCCAGCTCTTGGGCTTAAGCGATTCTCTTGCCTCAGCCTCCCAAGTAGCTGGGACTACAGGCGCCTGCCACAGCGCCTGGCTATTTTTTTGTTTTGCAGTTCGGCCAAGGCCGGGCTTGAACCCGCCACCTTCGGTATATGGGGCCGGCGCCCTACTCGCTGAGCCACAGGAGCCGCCCTGCCCGGCCATTTTTTGGTTGCAGCCGTCATTGTTGTTTGGAGGGCCTGGGCTGGATTCAAACCCACCAGCTCAGTTGTACGTGGCTGGTGCCTTAGCCCGTTGAGCCACAGACGCCGAGCCTATCTGATTTAATTTTGGATTTTTCTTTTCTTCTGCTGGGTTTAGGCTTAGATTGTTCTTTCTTTTCCAATTCCATAAGATGGCTTGTGAGTTTGTTGATGTGTTCTCTTTCTGTTTCTCAAATGTAGGCATTTAAAGTGATAATTTTTCCGGTCAGGACTGCTTTTCTGTATCCCACAGGTTTTGGTAGCTTGTGTCTTCATTGTTGTTATGCTCAAGGAACATAACAACATATTAAGGAAGTTAATAATTTCCTGTTTTATTTCTTCCTGCACCCAACTGTCATTCAGCATAAGGTTGTTTAATTTCCATGCCTTTGTATGGAGTTGAAAGTTTTTGTTGGAGTTGAGTTCTACCTTTAATACCTTGTGATCTGGGAAGATACAAGGTAAAATTTCAATTCTTTTGTTCTTGTGAGGCTTGAGTCCTAGAATATGATCAATTTTGAAGAATGTTTCATGGACCGATGAGAAAAATGTATATTCTTTAGCTTTGGGATGGAGTGTTCTATATATGTCTATTAAGCACAGTTGTTCTAGAGCCTCATTTGAGTCCCTAATATCTTTAATTTCTGTATAGAGGATCCATCCAACTCTGTCAGTCCCCTGTTATTATGGTGTTATAGGGTATCATATTGCTCAGACTAATTAAGGTCTGTTCAAGAATCTGGGAGCATTTAATTTGGGTGCATAAATATTTAGAATTGAAATGTCTTCTTGTTGTATTTTTCCCTTGATGAATATGACGTGACCATCTTTGTCTTTTTTGACTTTAGTGGCTTTAAATTCACATGTATCTGAAAATAAAATTACAACCCTTTTTTTTCTTCTGAATTCCATTTGCCTGCAAAATTGTCTTCCAACCCTTAACTCTTGAGTTTTTTATTTGTTTGTTTGTTTGCAGTTTTTGGCTGGGGCTGAGTTTGAACCCGCTACCTCCAGCATATGGGGCTGGTGCCTTACTCCTTTGAGCCACAGGCACCGCCCCAACTCTTGATTTTTAAGTTGTCCTTTGAGACTAGGTGTATTTCCTGCAGACAACAGATGGGTGGCTTGTGTTTTTTAATCCAATCAGCCAGTCTATGCCTCTTCAGTGGGTAATTCAAGCCATTAACATGTGTTGAGATAATTGATACGTGTGGTAGAATTCTATTCATCTTATTTTGTGAAAGTCCATTGCTTAGTTTTATCTTTTGCATCATTGTGGTAGTTAGGTTCTGTTCTTTAATTTCTGAGTGCTTACTTTGCTGGTGGTCCATTGTGATGGTCAGTGTGTAGAATAGGTTGAAGTATTTGCTGTAGAGCTGGCCTTGTTGCAAATTTCCCTAATGTTTGCGTATCAGTAAAAGACTTGATTTCACTGTCAATTTTAGAGCTTAGCTTAGTGGGATATAGAAGTCTGGGCTGAAAATTGTTCTGTTTAAGTAGATTAAAGGTAGATGACCATTGTCTTCTGGTTTAAAAAGTTTCATTAGGGAAGTCTGCAGTAACCCTGATGGATTTTCCCCTTTAGGTCAGTTGGAGCTTACTCCTGGCAGCTTGCAGAATCTTTTCTTTTGTCTTGACTTTGGACAGGTTAATCACAATATGTCTTGAGAATAGAGAAGCTCTATTAGAGGTAAAGCAAGCTGGGGTCCGAATATCCCTCTGAAAGGAGTATGTCAGAATCTTTGGTGATACTTCAGAAATTTTCATTGATAACAAATATTCTCTAGTATGGCTTCCATTCCTCTGGATACCTATAACTTGTATGTTTGAACATTTCATCAAGTCTCATAATTATGTCAGTGAATGTTTTGCTTCCTCTCTCTTCTTTTCTGCCTCTTTAACTATCTGAGTTGTCTCAAGAGCTTTGTCTTCACCTTTGAGATTCTTTTTTCTGCATGGTCTAATCTGTTGTTGACACTTTGTATTGCATCTTTAAGTTCCCTAATTGATTGCTTCAATTCTTTCAGCTCTGCTATATTCTTCATATCATTCATCTCTTATTTGATTCTGTTTTTGGATTTCCATTTGGTTATTTTCCACTTTCTCAGCAATTTCCTTCATTGTTTTCATCATCTGTGTTTTGAATTCCCCTTCTGTCATTTCTAACATTTCTTCTTTCTTTCTTTTTTTTTTTTTTGAGACAGAGTCTCAAGATGTCACCCTGGGTAGAGTGCTGTGGCATCACAGCTCACAGCAACCTCAAACTCTTAGGCTTAAGTGATTCTCTTGCCTCAGCCTTCCAAGTAGCTGGGATTACAGGTGCCCACCACAATGCCTGGCTATGTTTTGTTTGTAGTTGTCATTGTTGTTTGGCAGGCCCAGGCTGGATTCGAACCTGCCAGTTCCAGTGTATGTGGCTGGCATCCTAGCAGCTGACTTATAGGTGCTGAGCCCATTTCTAACATTTCTTTATAGTTGGAATCCTCTGTAGTAGCTACCTCATGGTCCCTTGGGGGATTGCTCTGGACTGGTTTTTCATGTTGTCAGGATTTTTCTGCATGAGTGTTTTCTTTTATCTGTTTCCTTGCCCTAATTTTCCTTCACTTCCTCTTGCTCTTTAAGTTGCCATGCCTCTGGCCTAAGATTTTGATGAGTCCTTTTTGGCTCCAAAAGGATGAGAAGATTGAAGAGCAAGAAGGAAAAAAAGATTTAAAAAAGAGAAGAGAAAAGAAAAGGGAATATTGACAAAAAGAAGAGAGGCATAGGAAGATGAAGACAGGAGCAATAAAGGTTTACAGTAGGGTACTTTGACCCAACCTTAAAACCCCCCAACGTCTGGGAGAGCTGGGTTGGGTGGTTCCCTTGAGGTCAGCAGTTCTTTGTCAACTTGGACAGACATGGTACCATACCTCCACCAAATAGAGGAAAGACAAAAAAAAAAAATATATATTAAATCAAACCAAAACAAAGAAACAGAAAACCTTACAGGATAAAATTGGGGGAAAAACCAAATAATAGGGGTAGAAACACTAGCAAAAATGAGTTCTTATTATTAAAGAGGGCAACAATGGAAAATTATATTTAAACTAGAAAAATGAAGAAAAACAAAGAAAAATGTAGAGGGGAAAATGTTGAAATTAAAAACAAACAAACAAACAAACAAAAAACCCAAAGCAGTAAATATATCTTGCTGAATATTGTCTGGGCAACAGGTGATCTTCTGGGGCATGAGATGTTAATCACAATGCTGATACAGCTGTATAAGATGGAGACTGGAGGCCTCTGCTGATTTCTCAAACCCCACAGGGTCTCTAAGTCTCTCCTCAGCCGGCTTAAAAGACACTTTTAAACCGTTAACCTTGGCTAAGTAGAAGCTTTCCCAGGAAAGCACTTGTTTCTGGGATCTCTTCTAAAGTGGCTGCCCGCTTATCCAGTGCACCAAAACCCTGAGGGCCGAGGTATAAGGCAGCCCTTCTACTGCCAAACACTGAACGCTCCGCTTTCCCCCAGGATCTCAGTCCTGGCTTTTGGCACTGCTCAGTCACTAAATCACTTGCCCAGGGTCTTTCAGCCTAAGCCTTGCTGTGTGACCCTGAGGGTGGAGCCTGCAGGGACAGTTCTCCCACAATGGCTGTGCAGGCAGCTTACAGCCAAACAATATTAGCTCCATTCCTGCTCGGTCCTGGGCCCTGGACAATGCTTAAAGTCATCCATACTCTCGCCCAAGTTCTCCCAAGATAGTTCAACCAAGTGCCCAAGTCCAAAAAAACAAAACAACCCACAGGGAAGGCCTTCCCTGTTTGTAATTCTTGCTGCTGTTGTAGTTACAACTGCAGGAGCCAAAGCCTCAGACCGAATGAATGCAAACACTTTCTACTTCTTCACTGTTTTTGTCCTCCTCCTGGGGTCCAGAAGTCTCTTGCTGGGGCAGCGCCTGTGGCTCAAAGGAGTAGGGCACTGGCCCCATGTGCCAGAGGTGGCGGGTTCAAACCCAGCCTGGCCAAAAACTGCAGAAGTCTCTTGCTGTCTCCTGCATCCCCAAAGGGATGTTTCTAGGCAGAGCCTACAAGCCAGAGATACCTGGAGTCTTCTTTCCCCAATCTCACTGCACCTGTTTGCAAAGAAGCTGTTACTTGGCCACCATATTGCTCCCTCTCCCTGATCTTAAATGGAAAGATTTTATATTGTGAAAATGTCCACATTGCTCAAAGCAATCTATAGATTCTATGCAATACTTGTCAAAATCTCAATGGCTTTTTGTTTTTGGAGACAGAGTCTCAAGCTGTTGCCTGGGTAGCATGCCATGGTGTCACAGTTAACTCACAGCAACCTCAAACTTTTAGGCATAAGCAATTCTCTTGCCTCAGCCTCCCAAATAGCTGGGACTATAGGCACCCTCCACAATGCCCAGCTACTTTTTTTATTGTTGCTGTTGCAGTTGTCATTGTTGTTTTATCTGGCCCAGGTTGAGTTTGAACCCTCCAGCCTGGGTGTACGTGGTCAGCGCCCTACCCACTGAGCTATGGGAGTTGCTGGCCTTTTTTAAAAAAATAAATATAAAGAACAATTCTAACAATTCCACACAGAGCCACAAAAGAACCCAAATAGTCAAAGCAATCTTGAGCAAAGAATAAATCTAGTGGGATTATACCTCCTGATTTCAAAATATATCACAAAGCTACAGTCATCAGAAAAGTATGGTATTGGCATAAAAATAGACATATAGACCAGTAGAATAGAATAGAAAGCCCAGAAAATAAATCCACACATATTTTATGGTCAACCAATCTTTGACAAGGGTTCCAAGTACACACAATGGGAAGAAGACAATCTCTTTAATAAATGGTATTGGTAAGACTAGATATCCACATGCAAAAGAATAAAATTAGATCTTACTATGCCATAAATAAAAATGAACTCAAAATGGGTTAAAGACTTAAATGTAAGACTAGAAACTATAAAACTCCCAGAAGAAAACATAGGGCAAAATCTTTTTAACATTGGTCTGAGCAGTGATTTTTTTTTGGATATGCCCCCAAAACACAGGCAACAAAAGCAAAAATAGACAAGTGGGATCGCATCAAACTAGAAAACTGCACAGCAAAGGAAACAATAGAGTGAGAGACATTCTATGCAATGGGAGAAAACATTTGCAAACCATACATCTGATAAGGAATTAATATCCAAAATATTTAAGGATCTTCTACAACCCAACAGCAAAAAGACTAAAAACCCAACTAAGTAGGCAAAAGATTTGAATAGATCTTCGTCCAATGAAGACACATAAAATGGCCAGTGTGTATATGAAAAGCTGCTCACTGTCACTAATCACCAGGGAAATGCAAATCAAAACCATAGTGAGATATTTCACACCTGTTAGGATGGCTATTACCAAGAAAAACAAGACAACAATTTTGGGTGAGGATGTGGAGAAACTGGAAGCCTTGTACGCTGTTGGTGGAAATGCAAGATGGCGTATCTGCTGTGGGAAACAGTATGGAGGTTCTCTAGAAAATTAAAAATAGAACTACCATATGATCAAGAAGTCTCACTCCAGATATTTATCCAAAAGAATTAAAATCAGGATCCTGAAGAGATACCAGCTCTCCCCTGTTCTGTGCAGCACTATTCATGAAAGGCCAAGATGTGGAAAGAACTCAAACGTCCATTAACAGATGAATGGATAGAAAGATGGGTAGAAGTGAAAAGAGGTTGGTTAATGGGCACAAACATAGTGTTAGATGGAATATTTTCTAATGTCTAATAGCAGAGTAGGATGACTATAGTTAATAATAATGCATTATATATTTTAAAATAGTTAGAAGAGTTCCTAATACACAGAAATGATAATTACTCAAGGTAATGGATATATTAGATACTCTGACTTGATCATAACATATTCTATGCATATAACAAAATATCACATGTAACCCATTAAAGATTTACAAATATTAATCAATAAAAATTTTAAATATAATGGAATACTATTCAGCCTTAAAAAAGAATGAAACTGCCACATACATAGCATGAACTTTGAGGACATTATACTAAGTGAAGTAAGCCAGACACAGAAGAACAAATACTGTATCATTCTATTTATAATAGAAAATAGTTAAACTCAAAGAAGCAAAGAATACAACAGTGGTTGCCAGAGGCTGGGGAGTGGGGAAGACAAGGGTTGCTAAACAGTGAGTGAAAGCTTCAGTCATGCAAGATGAGTAAGTTCTAGAGATCTGTTGTATAACACCGTGCCTGAAGATACAACGCTGGATTGCATGCTTCAAAATCTGTTAAGAGAGCAGATCTCATGTTAAGTGGTCTTTTTTTTTTCCTCTTTTGTTAAGTGGTCTTATAACAACAATTTTTTTTTTTTTTTTTTGAGACAGAGTCTCACTTTGTCATCCCGGGTAGAGTGTCCTGGCATCATAGCTCACAGCAACCTCTAACTCTTTGACTCAAGCGATCCTCTTGCCTCATCTCCCAAGCAGCTGGGACTACAGGTGCCAGTTTCGAAGCCCAGATGTTTTTTGGTAGAGATGGGCCTGACTCTTATTCAGGCTAGTGTTGAATTCTCTCTCTCCTCAAGAGTTCCACCTGCCTCCCCCTCCCAGAGTGCAGGTTACAAGTGTGAGTCACTGCACCTAGCAAACTACAACAAAGTTAAAAACAAAAATTTAAAAACATACAAACAGACCAGGTGCAGTGGCTCACACTTGTAATCTTAGCACTCTGGGAGACCAAGATGGATGGATTGCTTGAGCTTAAGAGTTCGAGCTCAACCTGAGCAAGAACAAGATCTCTGCCATCTCTACTAAAAATAGAAAAACTGAGGCAAGAGAACCCCTTGAACTGAAGAGTTGGAGGTTACTGTGAACTATAATGACGCCATGGCACTCTATCCAGGGTGACAGCTTGAGAGTCTGTCGCAAAATAAATAAATAAATAAAAAATGACTGGCTAAGCAAACATGGGTTGTGAACAGGGGGGCAAGGAGACTCAGACAGCCACAGGTGACCCATGACACTCTTCAATCAATCTGAAATCATCTTGGCAGACATTAGTTATTCTTAAACAATAAAAGGGTTCATGGGGCTCAGGGCCCGTAGCACAGTGGTTATGGTGCCAGCTACATGCACCGAAGCTGGCAGATTTGAGCCCAGCCTGGGCCAGCTAAACAACAATGACAACTGCAACCAAAAACTAGCTAGGCATTGTGGCAGGTGCCTGTAGTCCCAGCAACTTGGGAGGCTGAGGCAAGAGAATTGCCTAAGTCCATGAGTTTGAGGTTGCTGTGAGCAGTGATGCCACAGCACTCTACCCAGGGCCACATAGTGAGACTCTCTCTCTCTCAAAAAAAAAAGGGGTTCATTGTTCTTCTCTGTCCCTGGAAGAAGGATACATTAGTTATGGCAAAAATGAAGTCAATTCCAGGCTCGGCACCTGTGGCTCAACAGGCTAAGGCGCCAGCCACGTACGCCTGAGCTGGCGGGTTGGAATCCAGCCCGGGCCCGCCAAACAACAATGATGGCTGCAACCAAAAAAAAAAAAAAAAAAAAAAAAAATGGCCGGGCGTTGTGGCAGGTGCCTGTAGTCTCAGCTACTTGGGAAGTGGAGGCAGGAGACTCACTTGAGCCCAGGAATTAGAAGTTGCTGTGAGCTGTGATGCCACAGCACTCTATCCAGGGTGACAGTTTGAGGCTCTGTCTCAAAAAAAAAAAAAAAAAATGAAGTCAATTCCACAAGGATCTACTGTAGGGCTCCCACCACATAAACAGGTGCTGGTTATGGACCAAGAATATGAACAACATAGCCCCTGCTTTGTCTGCAAGGCAGTTGGGAACAGCTCTCTGTGGTTAGTTCTGGATTCTAATATATCAACTCTGCCACTCCATGGCTGTGTGGTCCTAAGCAGGTTGCCTGACCTCTCTGTTCTCCTCTGGCAAATGGAGATGATAATCTTTTGAGTGTTGTGTGAGTTCAAAGAGAAAAGAGTGCATAATGTACGTGAAAGTGGGCCTCCCACCCCACTCTCAGTATGTGAGAGTGCTGACAGCAACCTACAGTGAGGCTGCTATCAGTGCTGCCTGTACTATAAGGCTGGGCCCAGGAGGGAGCTGTCTGTGTGCTGGGCTGGGGAAGGGGGCAGCTCTATGGAAATGTGACTTTGAACAAGGCTAGTGAAGAGTGTCTGGCTGGAAGGATGGAGATGCAGAGACAACACCAAGGTTTCAAGCCCGAGCAACCTGGAGAGAGGCTAATTGCCCAGTCAGGGTGTGAAAGGAAAGGTTCAGTGGACTCTCAGAGAGCTGGTGTCCTCCTGACTGATGGGGGAGGGGCTGAGTACATGATTGATCTTAAAGGGGGATGAGTGAGCCCTGGGCCTAGGAATGAGGGGGATTTCTGTGAGCATGAGGACCCACGTGGGGCCAGGTTGTGAGGATTTTTTATCTTTCTCTTGGGTTTGTTTTAAATGAGGCTCTTCCCATGGACATGGCTGGTGGGTTTTTATTTTGACTCAGGGGCAGCAAAGAAAGAGGAGCAGGGAGCAATGGGGGTACAAAGACGGGGTGAGTGGGTGGCTGTGCCCATGAGGAAAGCAACCGGCAAATTCTGGGGCTGCGGCTGGGCTGTAGGGAGGCAGGCAGGCTGGGTCTGGGGTGTGACCCCGGCTACACCCTGCTGAAGGGGCCTAGGCACGACCTGGGTCAGGGGTAGTGGGCAGCTGGAACTGTGGAGCAGGTAGGTGCTGGAGATACGGAGTCAGCCATCTGCATGGCCCCAGAGAAAAAGCCTCAGGAAAGGAGACTGCAGCGTGCCTCTGGGACGTGGGTCAGACCTGGGTATGAGTGCCTGTATGACAAGGTAGGGAGGCAGCCTTGGACCCTAGGGATTAAGGGATCCTCAGGAAGCTGGGACAGGCAACAGGCTCTCCACAGGGACGAATAAGATCCTCTACTCACCCCTTTCTGTCCCTATCTTTTCTTTAGCAGGCCTGGGCCGTGTGTGAACCCACCAGCCCTGGTGTAAGTGGATGGTGCCCTAACCACTGTGCTACGGCCGCCCAGCCTTCTGTTCCTATCTTTTCTTTTTTTTTTTGAGACAGAGCCTCAAGCTGTCACCCTGGGTAGAGTGCTGTGGCATCACAGCTCACAGCAACCTCCAATTTCTGGGCTTGAGCGAGTTTTCTGCCTCCGCCTCCCAAGTAGCTGGGACTCCAGGAGCCCACCACAACGCCAGGCCATTTTTTGGTTGCAGCTGTCATTGTTGTTTGGTGGGCCCAGGCTGGATTTGAACCCGCCAGCTCAGGTGTATGTGGCTGGCGCCTTAGTCCGCTGAGCCACAGGCGCCGAGCCAGTCCCTATCTTTCCTTAAAGCTCCGTTTTAGGGAAGCCCAGTTCTCTGCTGGAAATAGTGCTAGATAAAGAGTTTAGGTTCCAGGCCAGCTGTGGGTCCCTTAGCAGGACACTCGGACCATGTGCCCCTTTTAAGTCTGGCATTTTCTCAGTTCCTAGACCCCATTAGGCTGGGACAACTCTGAGCGCTCCTGTGCCTGCGCTCTCGAATGGGTCCCCTCGGCATTTCCTTCCTTACTCTGACCAGTGCCCTTAGAGCACGTAGTGGTCTCTTCATGCCACACCATGCTCCCCACACCAGCCAGCCTCTCGGTACCCGTGCAGAGAAAGCAGCAGGAGCACCCTTTGGAGACGAGGAAACCAAAGCTCGGAGCAGGTCAAGTCGCTCCCCAGATGGCACAGCTAAAAGCCAACAGCACCAGGGTCTGAGCCGAGGCAGAGCCTTGCCCAGGGATGATGTGTAGCTTGGTCCCTGGGGCTCTGGCGGCTTCTTTTTCACAATGGTAAAAGCCACAGGTGACTTATTTACTCTCGAGTTTACCGTGAGTGCAGGATGGATCTGTGTTTGCCAGTCCTGAAAAGTTTAAGGCAGCACACAAGGGTGCGCTGGGCTGGCTCCCCGTTTCTGGTCTGTGCAGACCTCCCAGCACCTTCCGGATCTCACGCTGGGAGGTTCGCACTACCTCAGGCGGTGTTAAATGGGTCGCAGCAGCCAGGGCCAGTGCTCAGTTCTAGCCCTGCCTCCTGCTTGGAGGAGCAGGTGACAGCAACACCAGGAGGTGTCCAGATCACACTGAGGGAATGTGTGGGGGCAATTCAGGTCCCTGCCCTAGAACAGCACTGCTTCCTGTCATGAGCTGGGTTGTCAGGGGCCCAGGGCAATGCAGGCAAGGATGGACGGGCCCCACAGGCCATCTGGGCCAGCTCCCTGCCTTGGAGAGGGCTGCCTTCGAGTCACCCCAAAGAGGTGCAGGAGGCAGAGCCAGCAGCCCTCTTGGTGCTGCGTCTGAGCTCAAGATTATCTGAGGGTGAAAAGTTAGGAAAGACTGTTGTTTGAATCTGTGAAACAAGTCTGAATTCAAAAGCATTTGCTATACAGCCTGGTTTGGCTATACGAAGGGGCAGAGGTTTACAAAGCACCCGAGGTCGGTGTGCTCTGCGCCAGTCTGGGGTGGGCACGCTGTGATTCCATAAATGGATGCTTCAAAGACACAAACACACTCCCTCCCTTCTCTAAAATTGCTCTACTATCATCTTTCTTTCAAAAAACCCCAAAATGTCCTTTCCCCCCACACCTCCCCTTTCCCTAACAACTTCTCTTTCTCTGCCGCCATTCACAGAAAAACTTCTAGCAAGACTCATCCATGCTCCTGTCCTTCCCTCCACTGACACCGGGGCCTGGGACTTCTTGTTGCCAAACCCAGGGCACTTCTCTGTCCTGGTCCTTTAGTTCTCCAGAGGACAACTATGTCCTGCGACAGTGGAGGGGACAGCACAGGTGAAGTGCAGCAGTGTCACGAGCTCCAGAAGGACTGCGGTGATGGTTCTTGTCTGCTCTTTTTCTGGGGCCTTGCTGGCCACTTCACCCTCCTCCTCCACCTCCCCTGCCCGCTCCACCTGTTCTTCCCCCTCCACCCTCTTCTTGGGTGATGCCACCTGATCTCAAGCATCAGGTGCACATCAACACCACACACGACCCTCACACCCTGTCTCCAGTGAGACCTCTTCCAGATCTTTGGACCCCGCTATCAGGCCAAACTTGGGTCAGCTTCCTGGGGCTAGCTAACAGGAGACCCAAACACAGCGTGAAAACCACTCCCGGTCTTTAGCCCCACTCTATTTCTCTTCCAGCATTTGCCATCCCAGAAAATGGTGACACCAGGCTGGCAAGTAGGGAGCCCGTGCCCCCTCCTCCCTTCCTGCCTCTCACATTAGTAAGTCCTACTGGTTCTAACTGGAAAATACGAGAACTCAAGCAGCCCCCTCACTCTCATGGCTGTATGCCAGGCCACCAGCCTCACTCTGGACAATACCAACAGCTCCCAGCTTTGCCCCTTTTCAATTCTATTCCCCTGACAGCAGCTCGGGGGACCTCAGAAAGGGGGTGTCAAAATCTGGTAGGGCAAGCACCTCACTGAGTTCTTCCTTTGCAAAAGAGTTTTTGGTTACCCTTTTTTATTTTTTCCAGATAAAATTTAGAAGCAGATATTTCTTTAAATAAATAATGCAACAGCAAACCAACCCAATCCAATGATCCGTTCATTGAAATAAGACGTACCATTCAGCAATTCCCGAAGTCTGAATTACTGATACTTCCCTGGAAGGCTGTTTTCCTTTACACAACCTCAACAGATGAAGACCTGACTTTCCCAAAGGCTCGCATCTTTGCGCGCGTGTCCGAGACGGGTTGCGAGCGCGGCCCTTACCTCCCTGAGGCAGGTGTAGATGGGGCGCACCAGCACACGGAAGGGCTCGCCCGTGCTGCTGCGCATGGTGCCGAAGACCTCGCACAGGAAGGTGATGAAGCCCAGCCAGCGCTCCACGTCCTGCTGCTGCAGCTCCTCGCGCACCGTGAAGTCCTTCTGTGAAGGCAAAGAGATGTCAGCCTCACCTTCAGCCCTCTGCAGGTGCTCCAGGGGGGCAAGTGGCTTCCCCTCCTCTGGGCACTACCTAGACCTGTTGCAGGTCACCCTCCTTCACTGACCCCAATCCTGAGTCTGGGGGATGGGAGGGAAGGGGAATATCACTCTCCCAAGACTCAGCACTTCCCTCATTCATCTCCCTTTACTAACCTCCAAATCACACCCTTTGTGTCAGGGAAGGCGCCCAGGACACCACTGCCTGCACAGGGCCAGCAACTGGCAAATGAGGTCCATCCAGGCTAGCGCCCCAGCACTGGCCTAGAGACATCAGAGGTATCCATTCATTCATCCGTTCATTCTTCTTCCTTAAAAATACTACTGCCCCACTGAGGGTCAGGCACTGCCCAGGGAGCTATGGTAAGACATGTTCACCCAAAGCCATGATACAAGAGAAAAGGTATGAAAAGCCATCAGCGGGTCCTAGTGAGGGGACTCTGGGAGCTCAGTGTTGGGAGTTATTCTGAGCTGGAAATGAGGGCTTGGAAAGATGCTAGGATTCTGACATGGGAACATGGGAGGCATTTCAGATGGCGAGAATGACAACAAAATTCCAGCACAGGGAGGAAGACTTGAGTGTTTGTGAAAAAGGAAGATATAAACCAGTCTGACCCAGCATGTGGGTGGGCCAGACAAACAGGGGAAGGGTTGAGACAGAGCCATGGCTGGAGTATGGATGGCTGGAACCAGCCAAGCAGCCAAGGCCCATGGGATGGTCACTATCGAAGGTCGTGGGGGTGGGACATGGGCTCCTGAAATGCCTCAGTCGTACTGTACTCTTAAGAGAGGTTACTATACCCCATCACAAAGGCCCAAAGCTGCAGATGCTGGCGCAGATGTAGCGAGAGGGGAACACTTTTACACTGTTGGTGGGACTGCAAACTAATACAGCCTCTTTGGAAAGAAGTATGGAGAATCCTCAAAGAACTCAAAGTAGACCTTCTATTTGATCCTGCAATCCCATCACTAGGCATCTACCCAGAAGAAAAAACAAATCATCTTATCAGAAGGACATTTGCACTAGATTGTTTATCGAAGCTCAATTTACAATCACCAAGATGTGGAAAGAACCCAAATGCCCATCAACCCAGGAATGGATTAAAAAACTGTGGTTTATGTATACCATAAAATATGATAGTCATAAAAAGATGAAGACTTACATCTTTTGTATTAACAGGTTACATAAGATTATCAGGGGCTAATCAGGTTCATAAGGATGGAAACATCAAAGACTCAGTACTTCAAGGCCAGCAGTACGATCTCTTCTCTACACAGGCTCTGGTGTGGCAGGCAAAGTCATTCGCTCATTCACAGATACCCAGAATTCCCGAGGCACCCCCTTTGGAAGCTGCCTTCCCCAGCCTCTAGACTAGGGAGGAGACACAAAGCCATCTCTGTATCTA
>CAUYON010168830.1:0-26887 GCA_963573935.1 Arctocebus calabarensis
TCCATTCATTGATACATTATTCACCTTGCCCCTGGAGGAAGGACTGTATTCATTCCTTTCCTGGCCAAGGAACCCATACACCTATATATACCCTAAGACTAAAGGCCTAAAGGAGGAGATGGGGAAAGACCGGGAGAGAAATGGAGAGAGCTTTTCTCTCCCTCTACCAGGAGCCTTAGTGTTTTCTGTATTCTTTTCTGTGAATAAATTTAGTCTTACCACTAGGGGGTGAGGGGAAATAATGTAATGAAGAATAATTTTTGTTAATTAAAAAAAAAACCAAAAACAAAAAAACCAAGAGTCTGATGTTGCTGTGAGCTGTGACATCCCAGCACTCTACCCAGGTATGTAAGACTCTTTATCAAGAAAAAAAAAAAAATCATAGAAGTCTGTGTACAATTTTTTTTTTTTGAGACAGAGTCTCACTATGTTGCCCTCAGGAGAGTACTGTGGTGTCACAGCTCACAGCAACCTCAAATCATTTGGCTAGAGTGCCTCTGCCTCCCAAGCAGCTGGGACTACAGGTGCCCACCACAATACCCAGGTATTTTTGTTGTTGTTGTTGTTGCAGGTGTCACTGTTGTTTGCAAGTGTCACTGCCCGGGCCAGGTTTGAATCTGCCAGACTCAGTGCATGTGGCCAGGGCCATAACCATGGTGCTACGGGGCACCGAGCCCAGAATTTTATCTTATCTATTATAATACGTCTACATAAAAAATATATTGTTTTCATGTGGAAAAACTATTAAGAAAACTAATAGCTGATCAATTTTAAGTAATAAATTTAAAAGCATTGGCAGTTAGATAGGTGTATAGAGTAGATGTTCAGGGGTAGATTCATCCAGAGAAGCTTAATATGATTGGTAATGTATTATTTCTGGTTACTTGGATGGCTCCTTCACTTTATTTTTATTATAATGCTTCATAACTTATATTTATCCTACTTATTTTTCAGGTTTTGCATTACGAAAATGGAATTAAAACACACTGTAGATATTGAATAAATGGAGATATAGATGTAAGAAAATCACATTTAAAAGTAAATATATATCGAAATCTGTAACAGTAGAGAAGATTGTAAGTATGAGAGAAGGAAAAAAGATCCAATACATTCATAGCTAATGCTCCTTTTTAGTGGAAAAAAATGAAGAATTAGATCTCAAAACAATTTTCAGTTAACAAAAGAAATCATTTTCAAAATAAGGATATCCTGAATTTCTTGAGTTTCAGGTCACAGAAAATATTGATATGTAACAGTCAAATCGCAGGCAAATCTAGCCGAACTTTATGATTATCAGAAGTAAGTAAAATAATGAATAAATATGGCAGATGGGAATAGTTTTCAAATTTCTTTGCTGTAAAAAGCCCATGGGAAAAGACTATTAGACATTATTAAACATATGTGTAAAATTTGGAATATGGGCTCATGATGAAGTACTTGTGACTACATTTGACCCTCCCTTTATAAACATCTCAAAAACTGGACAAGATATATTATACAACTGTTTTCAAATATTGGAAACAGTTTATAGAATTATGATCCCTGAAAAAAGAAAAAGAGAGTGAGTCCAACATTCACCCCTGATTTCTGCACAAAAGTGGGTCTCAAGCAAGCCACAGCCAACTCTCTGAGAGTGTTCATGAATAAAAAGTTAAGTATTCATAGAAGAAAATTCCACAAGGCTGGGTAAAGGGTAACCATGGAGCTGTATCATCATAGTTCCCTTAACTCACATGTACTAGGAGACTCTCAAGCAGTGGGTCCTTGCTGAATACCAGAGGTATTCAATTGAGGCCCCAAAGGGGGCACAATTTTAGAGTAAAACTATTGTAAACCTTCTATAACAAACCTTGAAAACAAGCCTCAAAAAGATCAAATTGATCTGCAAGTAATTTAAATTCCTGCCAGCATAAAGTGCAGCACTTTTTAAAGGAGGACAATCAAAACTGGACACTCAACAAAAGGGAATTAACAATGTGTAACTACCAATTCAAAACAAGTAGCAGACATGACAAGAAGCAGAAAAATGTGACCCATAATCAGAAGAAAAATCAATCAAAGCAGTCAACATAAATAAAACTAGAAGATGATGTAGTTAGCAAGCAAGGGCTTTAAAACAGTTGTTATAAATATACTTTCAGATTTAAATTAAAATATGAAAATAATAAAGAGAGACATGAAAATAAAGGAAAAAAGGGAACTTCCAAAGGTGAAAAATGTAATATCTGAAGAGACAAACACACTGGGGCCAATAGCTGTCCCTACCCTGCAAAAGAAAGTTTTGGTGAACTTGAAGACACAGAAATAAAAAACATCTAAAATGAAGCACAGAGAAAAAAAATTGAACACAACTTCAGTGAACTACAGGAAAACTAGAAAATAGAAGTGAAAACCTCTAATAGCCAAGACATTACTCAGAAGTCAGGAGGAATCATGCTACCAGATCTCAGATTATGCTATAAATCGATCGTGATCAAAACAGCATGGTACTGGCACAAAAACAGAGAGGTAGATGTATGGGACAGAATAGAGAACCAAGAGATGAACCCAGCTACTTACCGTCATTTGATCTTCAATAAGACAATCAAAAACATTCAATGGGGAAAAGACTCCCTATTTAACGAATGCTGCTGGGTGAACTGGCTGGCGACCTGTAGAAGACTGAAACTGGACCCACACCTTTCACCATTAACTAAGGTAGACTCTCACTGGATTAAAGATTTAAACTTAAGACATGAAACGATAAAAATACTAGAAGAAAGTGCAGGGAAAACACTTGAAGAAATTGGCCTTGGAGAAGATTTTATGAGGAGGACTCCCTGGGCAATTGAAGCAACACCAAAAACACTGGGATCTGGATCAAACTAAAAAGCTTCTGCACAGCCAAGAACACAGTAAGTACAGCAAGCAGACAGCCCTCAGAATGGGTGAAGATATGTGCAGGTTATGTCTTTGACAAAGGTTTAATAACCAGAATCCACAGAGAACTCAAACATATTAGCAAGAAAAGAACAAGTATCCCATCTCAATAAGGGCAAGGGATTTGAATAGAAACTTCTGTGAAGAAGACAGGTGCATGGCCTACAGACACATGAAAAAAAATGCTCATCATCCTCAATCATCAGAGAAATACAAATCAAAGCCACTTTGAGATATCATCTAACTCCAGTAAGATTAGCCCACATCACAAAATCCCCAAACCACAGATGTTGGCGTGGATGTGGAGAAAAGGGAACACTTCTGCACTGCTGGTGGAAATGCAAACTAATACATTCCTTTTGGAAAGATGTTTGGAGATTACTTAGGGATCTAAAAATAGACCTGCCATTTGATCCTTCAATTCCTCTATTAGGTATATCCAGAGGAGCAAAAATCACTTTATAACAAAGGTATTTCCACCAGAATGTTTATTGTAGCCCAATTCATAATTGCCAAGTCATGGAAGAAACCCAAGTGCCCATCAACCCATGAATGGATTAATAAATTGTGGTATATGTACACCACAGAATATTATGCAGCCTTAAAAAAGATGGAGATTTACCTCTTTCATGTTTACATGGATGGAGCTGAAACATATTCTTCTTAGCAAAGTAACTCAAGAGTGGAAGAAAAAGTATCCAACATGCTCGGCCCTACTATGAAACTAACTTATAAGCACCCACACTTCCAAATGAAAGCTATAACCCAACTATAGCCCAAGATGAAGGGGAAAGAGGAGGGGGCGGAGGAGAGAGGATGGGTAGAGGGAGGGTAATTGGTGGGACCACATCTATGGTTCATTTTATAAGGTTCATTACATGTTTATATGGTTCATTTACATGTTAAATCTTCAGAGGGTAGAATATAAATATCTTAACACAATAACTAAGAAAATGCGGTGAAGGCTATGTTAACCAGTTTGATGAAAGTATTTCAAATTATATACAAAACCAGCACATTGTACCCTATGATTGCATTAATGTACACAGCTATGATTTAATTTAAAAAAGAGTATATTATAAATGTCTTCCCACAAAAATAAGTGAGGTGATGGTTATGATGTTTAGTTTAAGCATTCCACATTGTGTATCAAATCATCACATTGTACTCTATAAATGTATACAGTTATGATTTAATAAAAATTAAGTTAAAAACAAACAAACAAAAAACAAAATAGAAGGGGAAGAGGCAGTAAAAAAGATTTAAATAAATAATGGGTAAAAATTTTCCAGGTTTGACAAAAACTCTAAGCTAAGGCTCAAGGAATTCCAAATCAGAATAAGAAAAAAAAAAACCCACAAAGAATGACAGAAAAATACACCAAAGCCAAATTCTAATTGCAATACTGAAAAACAGTGATAAAGGGGGAAAAAAATCTTAAAATCAGACATGGGGTAGGAGGAGACATATTATGTATAAAGAAATAAAAAAGGAAAAATGACAGCAGACTTTTGTTAGACAGATACAAGCTGGAAGACAGTGGGAGGGAGTTTGATAGTTATAGTAACTCACTGATGGTGATATATTCTGAGAAATGTGTCACTACCTGGCTTCATCATTGTGAGAACCCTGTAGAGGATATTTACACATCCAGGCTGTATGATATAGCCTATTGGGCCTAGGCTACAAACCTCAACAGCATGTTACTATACTAAATACATCGGCAATTGCAACACAATGGTAAGTATTTATGTATTTAGACATGTCTAAAGATTAAAAGGTACAATAAAAATATGGTATGAGAGATAAATGGTTTAGAGCTTACAGGACTGGAAGGTGCTCTGGTGAGTCAGTGAGGGAGTCATGAGTGGAAGTAAAGGTCTAGGACCTTACCATACATTACTACAGATTTTATAAACACTACACGGTTAGGCTATGCCAAATTTATTTTTTAAAAAGTAATTTTGCTAAGATATTAGGATGGTTAAGGTATCACCAGGAAATAGGGGTGTTTCAGCTTCATTTTAGTCTTAAGTGATCACTGCTGTTCATGTGGATTTGGTTCATCATTGACAGAAATTTCATTACACAGCACATCATGCATATGCTCTCTCACAAGAATGAGGTTCTGTCCCAATAAATCCAGTTTAAGTCAAAAGTATCACAAGCCAAAAATGTATAAATGTATTTAATACATGTATACCATGTAGCCTACATTTAAGGTCCTTAGAATAATTACATTAGCCTAAAATTGGACAAAACCATCTGACATGAAACATATTCTATAATAAAGTGTTGAATATTTCATGCAATTTATTAAATACTGTACTGAAAGTGAAAAACAGAATGCTTGTACAGGTACTTAAAGTATGGTTTCTACTGAATGTCCATCACTTTCATGCTATGGTTAAGTACAAAAAAATTAAGTTGAACCATCATAAGAGGATGATCATCTGTACATACAAAAATATCTGTCAATCCAGAATTCTCCATGAGAAAAAAAGTACTTTTCATATGGGAAGATGAACTTTAAAAAATTTTCAGAGAGACAAAAGTTGACAGAATTCATCACAGAAGACCTGTGATATAAGAAATGATAAAGGATTTCCTACAGGCAGAATTAAAATGATACCTAATGGAAACTTTTCCTCATTTGAAAATCCATTCAAAAAATAATTGGTTGTTAAAATAAAAGATAATTGACTGGAGGTAGAAGTAGTATGTGTAGGACAGGAAAGAAAAATGTTTGCTGTAAACACTAGAGCCATCTACAAAAAATAAAATAAAATAAAATAAAACAAAACAAAACAAGAAGATGCAACTAATGAGCCAGTAAAGATGATAAAATGAAAGTTCAAAAAAAATTAAAACCTTTTAAATGCCTTACTTACCTCTCTATTTTCCAAGTTACATAAATAAGGCTAAGGCTAGAAAAGAACAGACCCTGTCCTATGACCCCACGCCAGATATAAGCACAGTGGAGTAGGGTAAGAGGGTGGGAACTAGGCCTAATGTTGCTAAATCAATGGGGGGGGGAGGATTTCCTTTGTTTCAAAGTACCAAAATCTAGATATGTTCACTCATTGATTCATTTATGTAAAATCTTCCAGTTTTCAAGATGTTCAACTTGATGATTTGATATATTTATGCATTGTACAACAGTCACCCCAACTAAACTCATTCACGTATCTGTCGCCTCATGGAGACACCATCTTCTTTTACAGTGTGTGGAGTGAGAACACTTAAGATGCTCTGTTAAGCAAATCTCTTACCGTCTTAAGAACTCTGAGGTATATAATACAGCGCTATCAATGGTCATCTCAGTGTTCTACTTTAGATCTCCAGAATTTATTCAGCCTGTGTAACAAAGACTTTGTGTTCTCTGACAAACATCTCCCCACGTCTCCCAGCCCCTGGCCACCACCAGGCGATCCAGCAATCCTCCTCCTCCCGGGAATATATCCAACGGAAAATAAAATCACTATCGGACAAGATACCTGTGCTCCAATGTTGATTTCAGCATTTTTCACAACACCCAAGTATGGGAACAAACTGAATGTCAGTCAGTGTATGAATAGATAAAGAAACTGTTATATACATACAAAGGAGTATTACTTGGCCTTAACAAAGAAGGAAATACTGCCATTTTTGTGACAACAAAGGCGAAACTAGAGGATGTCAGGCTGAGTGAAATAAGCCAGGCACAGAAAGACAAAGGCCATAAGATCAAGTCCCGCCTATATCACCCACCTACATGAACACAGCCACCCTCCTCAGCCCCTGTCCCTGCCTGGGGTGTAGGGGAGGTGCCCTACTGGCTCCCCCAACTCCAGCTACTTTTTAGGCTTTCACTCCAGAGATTAAATTCCTTCAAGACTGGGCCAGCACTGAGGTTAGATGAAACTGGGGTGCCCTCTACTGTTTTCCAGAGCTATACCTACTTAGCTTAATTTCATTCAACAAAGGGAAAATGCTAATGAAACAAATGAGAATTCAACTGATAGCCCCTTATTTCTTAGGACTAATGCTGAATTTCTTGTCAAAGCAAAAATTAATGAAATGATAATAAGTGTTCTAACAAAGCGAGTTTCTATACAGTTTTGATGGGCCTTATTATTTCACTAAGCCATCTACCATGAAGTGATGATGTTATATGTTACATAAACACTTGGCCAGGAGACCATTTCATCATGGAGTAACAGAATGGATCTTGAGACAATTTGCATCTCTTCAGTAATATGCACTGACATGAAACTGATAAAAAATTACCAAAAAATACTGAAAGTTTATTTTATTTTGAGACAAGGTCTTGCTCTGTTACTCAGGTTGGAGGGTAGTGGTACCATCGCAGCTCACTGTGACCTCCTACTCCTGGCCTGAGGCAATCCTCCCCCCTCAGCTTCCTGAGTAACTGGGACTACAAGCATGAATTACCATGTTGGGGCAAACAAGAAATTTTAAACATAACCCATCAAAAGAACATATTCACTTACAGTTGATATTTCATTCATTATTAAGAATTAATGTCCATAGCTCTCACTAATACAAAAGTAATCTCGTTTATCTACTTTTTTTTTCAAAACTAGACTGAATAGCTATGTGTCAGTCTGTAAAGTTGATTTGCATTATGCTGTTTAATCCTGAGTGAAGAGCAGCTGTCGCTAGTAGCTAGTATTTCTAAACCCAGAATTCCAACACCTACCACGTCAAAGCGACATGAAGTTGATTACAAGGTCATATTAAATCTAGTTTTTCACCATCCAGGAACATAACCAGCGTGATACATCTTTTGAGAAATTAGAAAACGAAGTAATGCATGGTTTAATTTATCCTAGAAAAACCTTTCTAATGGACATTTTTATCTAATTCCTATTTCATGAAAAACTACTAGAATCAGAGTTAATACTGTGGCTACATGCATATTCAGTTATGCTGCTCTTGTATTTGGACGTTTTAGATATGTATGCCCTGTTCTGGGAATACATTTAAAATTTCTCATCTTAGGAAAATTTCAGGAGTTTTGGAATGTGCAAAAGTACCTGTAGGTGACTGATTTTTGGAACACGCTGTATTTGACATGACAGAAAAAAATGAGAAACTTCATATGCTGGAAAATTGAAGTTTTTCTGGAGGGGAGTTAGGAATTCGCCTTTTCTCACAACTATTCCGTTAAAAGAGACTATAAACAATGCAGTCTCACAGAAGATGTGAACAATAATGTGAATTACCTCATCCTGTTTTCAATGATTTTGCTTTAAACCTTGTTCGGAGGTGTTCTTAGTAGAGAAGCACCCATCTGTGGAGGAAGACCGTGAAATACCGAAATTAGGGAACGTGCTGTGTTAGCATCCACCTTACGTGTGCTATTTGCAGGGAGCCGTGTTTTTGCCCAGTTGTCATTAGTGCTACCCTCACCTGTCGGGAACTGTGTCACCCACACAAGAGACCGACATAATCACAAACCATTACGAAACCCCAAGTGCGTCTGGCTAACTGGAGACAGCGCACCAAATGTCGAGCAGAAGCCTTACTCACGGAGCCCCCGCCGCTCGACCCCTCTATTGCCACCACAGCTTCTAGTCGAGAAACGGGATTTCAGAAAACCCCCAGAGGCATCCTGCAATTAGGCAAGGATTCATTCCAGTCTAATCCAATTTTATCAGCTTTCCGTCCCCTGGCTATGAATTGCTATTTATGAATTAGGCAAAAGGGAGGCTCACGAACCAGTTTCTTTCTGAACGGATTACGAGATGAGGATACGCAGAGGTGCCACCGAGGGCTGGTTGGGGAGGTGCAGCGGCTAGTCCTACAAGAGAAAAGCTCTGGGAACCCCGCCTCTGTTATCACAGGCTGGCCTGGTGACACGACCTTTCCGCCTCTGGTCTGAAGAGGGGCCCCGCGGTTGTCACAGGAGGCACTGAGCACGCTCCCGCCGGCCCTGGAGAAACTTCAGCAGCAATATGGCCTATCCCGAGCCAGGCCGGGCCGCGGGCCCTGAGCCCGCCTCCTCCGCCGCGCCGGGCCGAGGGCGCGATTGCTGAGAGTCTGGCGGCCTCTGCCGGAGCGCGCTGCAGAGGGCCGTTCCTCCAGCCCGGGGACGACATGTGGCGCTCGGGAGAGGTGAGAGCGAGCTAGTGCGCCGGGGGCACTGGGGGGATCTGCGGCGGGCTGCGCGCGGCCCCGGGCGCGGCGCAGAGCGGAGCCGCAGGGAGGCGGCGGGAGCGCGGGGCGCCCAAGCCACCCGGCCCGGGAGCGCTGGGGAAGTTCGCGCTGGCAGCATGGGGCGGTGACGCCGCACCGGCCTTCAGTCCCTGCCAGCCGGGCGACAGCAGGCGGAGGGGAAGGATGCACCCTCGCCGACGGCTCGCCTCTCGTGGCCGGCGCGCAGGGTAAGCTGCAGGCGCGACGGGCCGGGCCAGTGGGGTAAGAAGATGCGGGCGGGGTCGACGGGACCGGCTGCCCCGGCTCGGCCCGCACCCCTCTCCTCGGAGTGCTCCAGCGGCGGGCTGCACGGTCGGGGAGGAGCTGTGGAGAGCGGGAGGGGCACCGCGGGCAGCCCGGAGCGCAAACTTTCCCCCGGCGACTACGGGGCCAAAGCCACGCGCTGAAGAGCTGGGGCGGGGGTCCTGAGCCGCGCAGCCCTGCGGGACGGGGCGCCGGGGCGCAGCGCCTCCGGCCTCGCGGGTAGGGACCGGTGAGGGGGGCACCTGCTGTCGCCGTCGCGGGAGTCTGAGGGACGAAATCGACCACCTGGAAGACCCCTCAGCCCCAGGGCTCCGAGGCGCGTGGCGTTCGGGCGCCGCACTCTGGGTGGGCGCGGGGCCGGCGGGGGTGTCGCGCGCGTGTCGCGCGGGCTGCTCGAGGCCAGTGGACTCCGAGCCGCCGCTGCACCGCGCGCTCCCAGCCGAGGAGGAAGGCGCTGAGTGGCGGGGCGCTCGGCTCGGACCCAGGCAGGAGCCGAGGAGGTCTGCGAGGGCCGGGAGCTAGCCGGGGAGGCCCGGGAGCGGAAGACGCTCGGCGCGCCGCTGCGGACCGGGCGGGCGGCTGACCCTGCCGGCCGCGGTGCCTGGGCGGCCGGGGCTGCGGCTCCGCAGTGCAGACCCGCGCCCACCTGCCCTGGCGCGCCAGCCTTGGCGAGCCTCCACGGTGGTCCGGGTGGGGCCGTGGGAGCGCAGCTCCTGGGGGTGGGGGGTTCCTGGCTCGGGGCTGAGGGGCGGCAGGAGGAGACGCCTGGGTTTCCCGCATGCAGCGCCGCGTGCTCGCCGCCTGGGCTCTGGCCTGGGTCCGGCGACGAGCCCCAGGACGCGCCCAGGCGACCACCGCGTGGCACCCTGCCCGTCTTGACAGAAGTCGCAGAGGGCCTTAGCTTTTGAGGTGGAAGTAGCTGCTGTGTGCGTCCCGATTCCAGAGTGTACGGGGGAGGGGGTGTCCCTGGGAAACGCTCCTTTGCAAATACTCGGCATGGTGTTCGTAAATCGTGAGCACCTATTTGCGTTATGCGCATATGGAGAAATACGCGCCTTCATTCAGGTTAGGTTCTGAGCCACCTGGATTTCGAGTGCGCTAATTAGCGTCTAGCAGCGAACTGAGAGACTTCAGGGACTAGGAACTTATTTAGCTGGGGGTGGGGGTGGGGGGCAGGATGCAGAGAAAGCGGCGGCCTCTCCCGGGCAGCTGTGACATGACCGCGATCCTGCAGAGTCTCGGTTCTTACATGTGCTCTTTCTCCCCCTTTCTGCACACTTCCAGCGCCTTACGGAACGAGGAGTAGCTTGCTGGCTTTGAACGCGTGGCACACAGTTCAGAAAGGTAAAATTAGTCCACTTGTGGATTTGATGGGTACAAAATGCAGTTTCTCAGATAACTTTCGGCATTTATTTTAATAATTTTACCAATGGGGTCGTTGAGAAACATGCTATAAGGTAAAACAGTATTTGAGACATGGAAAAAATAAATCAGAATGATTCCGCAGTCTGGATAAAGGTGAAGACGAAGCTATCCTGCACCTTCTCCACTCCCACTTCCTGCCCTGTGACTGTGTAGAAAACGCACGGCCTGCTGGGGGAGGACAGCCTCGCGCTCTTTCTTTGTAAATTGCTTCAGTAGCAGTAGGGTTTGCTTCCAGGAACTGACACAAAAATGCTTGTGTTCATGAGCCTTCCACTTTGTACTTTGCAGCGTCAAGATCGACTTGGAGAAAGGAACAGTGATTCTTCCAAATTCATCTGCTTCAACAATTATTCTTATTGGGAATGGACAATGGAATGTTCTCTAGCTTTATCATGATCAAAAACCTCCTTCTCTTTTGTATTTCCATGAACTTATCCAGTCACTTTGGGTAAGTTACCATTTTATTTTATAATGTTAGGGGCACCAGTGCCTTTCAGAACCCTTGTAAAGCAGCACACCAATTCATCAAACCGTCTCTTAACCACCTTTGCAGTTCCGCGCCCTTTATTTGTTGTAAACAAATGCATAAAGGGTCCCTGCCTTGACCCAGGCTTTCTTCTGAGCAAGGCTGCTGCTCATGGTGTGGGGTCTCAGCAGTGAGGCAAAGAAAAGAGGCCAATTACATTTTCAGAAATGGAAACCAAAGATGGCATCAGAATCAGCTGTGCTTCTCCCTCCTCAAGTTAAAACAAGCCTCAGAAATTTGCGTGAGTAAAGGACAGTCACTGCTTCTTAGATGAGGCAGCTACAACATTGGGCCATCTTCCTTGGTTCTCTCATGCAGCTACATTTGCCTTTAAAGCCCGGCCCACACACCATGGTGTTGATTAGGACTCTCAGTGGCCCTGGCCTGAGCTGAGGGTCTAGAGCTGTGGCCCCCTGGACACAGGTGCTTGAAGGTCTGGAGGACACCTGTGAGGTTCACTGTAAACATCTCCATTCACGGCTTTTGGTAACTAGGCATTCCGGATGAAGGTTCTTGGGGGCTGGTGTTCCTCTTCCCCCAGATCCTCTGCCTCAGAATTATTCCGATTAACCAAAAGGATTGGAACTTGAAGATAGAGTATAATTAAGAAATTAAATGTCAGGACAAAAGTCGACAAGCATTAGTTTTACAAAAATGGGCTCCAGAGGTTGCCCTTGTGTAAATCATTGAGGGGCTGGGACTATACAGTGGCTCCCAGGCAGCCTGTAGAGACCTTCCATCTGGCAAGTAAATGTGAGCCTTCCAGAGCCACGACATTTTCTGTCTGTCCTCTGGACATTTTCTGCTCTTCCAAAGGAAGAAACAGCATTGGGGGGAGGTTCTTCAGACCTCACCCAGGTGCCACTGCGGGTGAAGACAGCACTGAGGCTGTAGGTCAGGCCTACCTGGGCACTGACCTGAGCCCTTAGTTGGGGCTGTGTCCAGCAGAGCTGAACTAAGGAAGATGCTTGTCCTTTACCAATGCAGGCCAGGCATTGTGTGCACTACAGCCACACCAGCGGGCACAGGAGTGTGGTGTGTCACGGCCCTTTTAGCCCTTCCTAGCAGCTGTTTGGGGAACAGCAATGGGAGTTATTCTTGTTTTTCCTGTCTTAAGTGGACACCTCTCCTCCCATGCCATTGGTTTCTTTATCTGTTAAGTGAAGCTTTTCCTTTCCAAATTCTCACCAAGTGTTAAATCCTACAAACTGTGATGTCCACAGCACTCCTTTGAACAGAAGATCTATATATAAGTGAAATCATACAGAATTTTCAAGTCTGCCATTTAATTCATTAAGTGGTTGGTTTGTTTACTGATATACTACATACATCAGGTAATATTTTGGAGGTAAGGAGTATGCTAGAATTGGGAACATAAATTTTTGTGGTAACATTTTGGTCAAAGTTGTGAATTTACATTCTATGGGTCTCTCCTTGGCAGGTGCAACTCTGAAATAGGCAGTAATGTGTGTATGGAGTTTAACCATAAGAAGCAGTTATACTTTATTGAGTATTTAATTCTGTAGCTTTCTGAGACCAGCCTTAAAACAGAGGTAACTTAGTTTCTGTGGAAGCAAATACCAAGTAAGTGGTAGAATAATACCCTTCAATCCTTCCAGAAAATGCACTGTTGAAGCAGTTTTAAACATTTAGAGGAAAGGCTAATTGTCAGTCATAAAACACTACCTACTAACTGCAGAACATATAAGAGATACAGAGGAGAGTAAAGAAGGGGCACCCCTGATTCCCCACCGCCGTGGCTGCCTTCATGTTGGGGTGTGCTTCGTTCCTCTGACTTCTAGACATATTTTTACATCATCGAGATCATATTGCACATTTTGTATGTGCTTATTTTTTTCTTTACCTGTTACTTTGTTCTCATGAACCCTTTAAACTTTGTGCTTTTAAAATTGATGGACATGATTACAGTGCACAATGCCGTGTTGTTCCGGGCTGCCTTCGTGTGTGATGTTTACCGTTCTTTCTGATTTTGCTGTTACACATTTTTCTGTGGTGAACATACTTGGCTTAAAACTTTTCTAAATGATTTAAGATTATTTTTATTAGGAGACATTTTTGTAAGTGGAATTTTATATCACTTAAAATAGGTGCTTGTTGTTTAGGTGCTTTTGTCTCTCCACCTTGCAATGAAGCAGGGTGTCTAGCAAAGCAGGAAGTTGACTTTCATACACTCTGGCCCGCAGGGGAATGTTTTTCAACAGTCACAAAGGACATCACGAGAAGGCTTCAAGCCCCTGTTTAGTTCTCTTCTTGTATAAAGGTCTCCCCACTTGCCTATTATCTAAATGTACTGAAGACTTATTTTGACGAGTCCCAAGGGAAGGCTCAGAATACTTACTTGACTTTAAATCTTGAAAAGTTTCAGCTATCCCAATGTTCAGCACCTCCTTTTATGATACTCGTTTTAGGTGAGTCCAAGGAACAACGGAATGACTGGGCCTCTTTAGCCCATCTTCCAGCAGGGGAAGGAGGGGCAGATGTTCCCAAACCCAGTACCTGCTAGGACTCTTTATTCACTTCCCGTGTGTTTCTGCCTGGTCACTTCTTGGGCTCTCTTGTTTGACCACACATGGTTCTCAGCGTAGTTTTAGGTTAAATCAATCTAGAGAGGAGGAGAGCATAATTCTGAAAGGTATTCACTGTGTCAGGGCAAAAAGTACTTTCTGTACTCTGAGACTGGAGAGAAAAAAAGAGTTTGGGGGTCCATTCTTTCCCCTGCCTCTGCCCCAAAGGAAGAGTATATGTGACCAGGTTGGAAAGAAAGTTGAAGGAGGAACACCCAAGGCCCTAAATTAAATACAACTCTATGAAAAAATGATGCCCACTCCTGTAAATACCTGCCTGAGGCCAGAGAACTGGCAGGGGGCAAACATGCTCCATAAAATCAGGCACAGAAAGAAAGAAAAAGAAAACATGTAAGGGTTTTGCGCATGTACCATGTTGATGTGTTTGTGAAAAGCATGTGGCTTTGCCAGTCAGAAAACTTGTAACTATGATAAGTGAAATATATTTGGGGATTATATAAGACAAGGTGAAATTGCTCTGCGAATATCTGAGTATTTTTTCTTTTCCTTCTCTCACTCTATTATTTTGATCAGAGTCACCAGCAGCTCGTTTTCAGGAGCCTTTATAATTCTCCTGATAGTTTTAAATTATAGAACAGAGGATGAGTCAAGCGTACAACAGAACAGAGGCCTTGCTTGACAGACAGCCTGTGTAATGGCACATTTGGAGACATGAGATTATTTGAAACATTATGATTATTTTAGTGAAACTGGAAAGCAAAAGTAGATGGCATAGAAAAAAGTAGCACAGAAACAATATTGGCATCTAGGTAATGTCAAAATTTATAGTATTACATGTAAACTGGAATTAATTTGTCATCATTTGGAAAAATATACCATATCAGACTTGATAGACTAGTGATAAATTTGAGGATCATCAGCTTAATAATAAGATAAACTCTGATTCCATTTATTTTAATTGGCTTAAACATATTTTAGAGGTTTATCAGTTGAAGAAGAAAATATGTGTTAGAATTTTTATTATGTGGCCGCCATCACTGAAATAGATTTTCAGAAATAATATTTTACAATTGTCAATTAAAAGTAGGTTCTTAGAGAAGTGACTTAAGAACATGAAGAGATAGGTATTCTGTGTCTGTCTACGCAAATGTGCTAACCTGGACCTTCGTTTTCGGGCCTTTTGAAATACACACGCTCAAGGACAGTTCCCTCTTTTAAGTAGAGCAGAAAGTACGTTGTCTCTGAATCATGCAGGTACTTACAATGCCTTTTTAAATGGAAAGTTCTCTCTTGTGAATATCCAGATGACAAATTCTTCCTACATTGTCATTGCAGGTTCACAAGGCCCGGGACAAAACAGTCATTGTAACAATTATAAAAACACCCAGAAAGCACCACTGATGAAGTTAGCAGACACACAAGCCTTGGCACATCCAGAGGCTTCAGGGACCCTCACAGATTAGAAAGGTCATTGTTGCCCATTACAAAAAATGTAGGTGGCTGAAACAAGGCTACAGACAAATGGCCAACATATTTTTAAAAGGTAGCCCCCCCAAAAAAAAAATACTTGCAAATTACATACTTTGTGAAGGAAACCTTTAGCACGCTCATGATGCCAGTGGCAGCGAGCAAAGCTTCAGAGAGCCCGCCAGCGCAGCTCTCTGCCGACACCGTCTGGCAGTCCCCGCCAGGATGAGTCACTGGCTCGGTTCAAGGAGAGAAGGAGTATGTGGGCTTTTGAATTGCTACAAGGGTTCAATTGCATAAGATGCATGTTTTAACTGGTATGAAATTTCAGAGGGAAATATTAAAGCCCAGAGTAAAAAGCAGTCTCTTGATAGAACTCTGGTGGGGGAGCAATCACTATCAGCATCTATATGAATGTACCTCCTTAATCTCCAGAATGCACTTTCCAAAAAAATGCACTATTTAGTTTTTACAAAATCCTCACTTTGTACATGAAAGAGCTCAGGCTTTAGAACCTAGAGAAGTGTGTCCAGATTTTGTTACTGGAAAGTGATAGAATCCAGGTCTACCAGTGCTTCAGGCCAGGGTAGCAGTTTCTGTGTAGAGCTTTCCCTGGGATATGCTAATACTTACGGTGCTACGAAAAGGGAAGGGTGGGGGGGGGAGGTTATAGATTGGAAACAAAAGAATATTCCAATCTCTGGAGCTCAATATCATTCTAAAAAATGTTGAATCAGTGGGGCATGGTGGTGACTGGCTATAATCCTGGCACTCTGGGAGACTGAAACAGGAAGATCACTTGAGCCCAGGAGTTTAAGTCCAGCCTTAGCAATATGGTGAGGTCCTATCTCTACAAAAATAAAACAAAAGAATCAGCCTGGCATGAGGCATACAGCTGTTGTCCCAGCTACTCTGGAGGCTGAGGCAGGAGGATCATTAAGCCCAGGAGTTCCAGGCTGCAGTGAGCTATGATCACACCATTGCACTCCAGCTTGGGAGACAGAGCAAGAGCCTATCTCTTTAAACAAACAAACAAACAAAACATTGAGTCTACTATAGCCCAAATAAAACCCAACACAAAAGACGGATTGTGAAATACCCTTTAGAGAAGGGATCATCTATGGCTATGAAACAGGCTTTAGCAGTTCATTGAAAACTCCATTTTATTTGTATTTCTTTAACACTTTATTTTAAAATCAAAAAGCCACCCTAAAAGTTAATGAAACACAGGACCAATTAATTTTCGGTGTTAACAGAAGTAATTGGCCCATCAGTCTGTAATCAGCCTGGTTCCTGTTTCTGGGGCCTCTGGCAAATATTGAGGACAGTGTCAGTGTCACTTTAACAGAGGGCATGTGGCCGTCTGTGTGCTCTCCGTGTCTACTCTCTGTGTGATGTCAGAAGAGTCCTGGCTGCTGGCAACTGTCCCCTGATCCTACAGTGCGAACAGTCATGGACCCTCCATAGGGCTGAGGTGAAGGATCAGTAATTCGGCCTGCGCTAAGGGCTTAGGCAAGCTGTGTGGGTGGGTGGGTGGGTGGGATGCTGAGGTTTCTCAGACCCCAAATGAACACAGCGTCTGCTGGAGCATGACAAGGGGCATGACCTGCTGACACCTGCAGGGTCCCCCTTGCACAGGCACCTTGGGGGACAGTGCTTGGCTACTGCCCCAAGTGCCAGGCTGTGTCCTAGGTGCTGAGGTCTGGACAGGGACAGAGGAGCCACATCCAGCTGGGTGCGTTCTGGTGTGCATGGGACAGTCAGCAAAGCCATAGGTCACTATGAAGAATGATTTAGAGTGAGAAATAGACAATGAACTGCCAGAAGGGAACGTTTGTGCAGACATGCGATCAAAGTAAAGATGGGAGGAAAGCTACCATTGAAAAAACCTTAACCTGGGGCCGCACCTGTGTCTCAAGGAGCATGGCGCTGACCCCATATACTGGGGTGGTGGGTTCAAGCCTGGCCCCAGCCAAAATGCAAAAAAAAGAAAAAAAATACCTGAATTGACTGGACGAATGTAGGGAGGGTGAGGTGCAGTGGCAAGGGCACACCAGCCTGGCAGGGATGGTGTGGAGCAGCAGGGGGAAGGGGATCTTGGGTCACGGGGGTCGGGGTGGGGGTGGGTGGGGGGGGTGGGAGGTGGTAACAGGAAGGACAGTTAACTGTTACCTTCGACATCAAGGAGGGGAGGCTCATTGTGTGATTTTGAGTAGGAATGAAGCATCAGGCAATTTAGATGTGACAATATGTGACTTAAATTTTGAAGCTCACTTTGGGTGCTGAGTGAATAGAATACAATGGAATCTGGTGGCGTGAGAATGGGTTTAAAGAAGAAGCAGTGGGGGCGGCACCTGTGGATTAGTGGGTAGGGCGCCAGCCCCATGTACTGAGGGTGGCAGGTTCAAACCCGGTGCTGGCCAAAACTGCAATAAAACAATAGCCAGGCATTGTGGTGGGCGCCTGTCGTCCCAGCTACTGGGGAGGCTGAAGCAAGAGAATCACCTAAGCCCAGGAGTTGGGCTGGGACGCCACGGCACTCTACTGAGGGCGATAAAGTGAGATTCTGTCTCTAAAAAAAAAAAAAGAAGCAGCAGCAGAGGGGAGAGTTGAGAGGTGATTGCAAAGGCCCAGGGGACAGAGACGCTTGGCCAGCAGGATTTATTTGTGGGTTGATGTGAGCCAGAGGAGTAGAGGCACTGAGGATGACCCTCCCCTACAAGATATTTGGCCAGAAAGCCTGAGGGACGGAGCCAGCAGGAGGGTAGGCTGGGTGCAGAGAACCACGAGTGCAGCAGTGCAGGCAGAAGCCCCGTGAGATGCCCCTTGGATGTCCACATGCAGGTGCCAGGTGGACCACTGGACATGGGGGACTGGTGGTCAGGGAGATTGGGCTGGAAATGTGCTTCCACGTGCAGGAGGTATTTAATGGCATTTGTCTTGAGTGAGACTGGGGGAGACTGAATACAGACAGAAAGGGAAGGATGACCAGATTGTGCCCAGGACACCCGTGTGGAGAAGTGGGGAAGGTAAGTGTTCCAGGGTAGCAAGACTGAGAGGAAGAGGCAAAGGGAGGAAGAACAAAGCAGGTAGTGCCCTGGGGCTCTGAGGGAAGGCATTGGAGGGAGGAGGGCGGGTCAGCTCAAGACGAGGGTGGAGACTTGATCTTGGTGATGTGAATCTTGTTCTTGGCCTCCAGAGGGATGTTCCCTGGGGCTATGGGGAGGGAAGGTCAGGCTGGAGTGTCTGCAAGAGAAGGGAGGCAGGGCAGGGGTCTTTCTGATGTGGGCACATCTTCCAGTGAGCTCTGATAAAATGAAGACTGAGCATTAACTGGAAGGGATTCAGAGTGAAGGAAAGACATTACACATAAAGGCAAGTGATGTTACAGCGGGAGGGCATGCTGACGGGAGTGCCTGGGAGGCAAGGAGAAACTCCGTGTGATCAGGACAGGGCTGGCACGTGCACCAGTCCTCACGCAGGGCCAGGAGAGGAGTCGCTGGCGGCAGGAAGTTGGGCAGGGCATAGGGGAGGCTGTGCAGACAGCAGGACTCCAGTCGGGCAGCATGTGAAGCAAGGGCGGGGCAGGGCCAGGGGCAGGCCCCAGGGAGTGGGCAGGCAGAGGAGCTCCAGCCTGACGGTCCACACACCGTGGTACAGGTTCATGTTTTCTACCCTTAGTGGGGCAAACTCTTACTTGGAAACCTGGGATTCACCTTCAGTGTCCAGCTGGTGTCCACCATGGTGTTTTTTGTTTTTTTCTGTTACACTTTTTTTTAAAACATAGTTAGCTAAAGTGGTGTGTAGTGGACAGTTAAGGAAAACATCTCAAAATAGTACCACTTTGAGGTGCTTATTTGATGACCTGAAAGTAACAAACAAACAAACTAACTATACATTTCTCAGAAGTCATTAAATACTAGGAAAGAATGCAACTTAAGAAGACAGCTAAGACTGCAGCTTAAAACCCCAGCCCAGTTCAATTCCCAAAGTAATTTCACATTTAAAAGAAGGCTGCAGCCACCATTATCGATCCCAGTTTATGGAAATCAGAAACAGCCCTTGCTGTAGGCAGAGATAACGCCCTGTATATCACACATCATCTCCACAAGCACCCCGGTGGTGTGACAACACTGAAAGGATTTTGCTTCCCCAGAAGCGATGAGGTAACCCTTTAAAGCAGGAAAATGAGGAAACTTCATCAAGGGTCACATTGTAGAATGAAGCATCTTTAAAAGGGTGGAATCAGATTGTATGTGAAGCCAGCACATTGTACCCCATGATTGCACTAATGTACACAGCTATGGTTTAATTAAAAAAAAAAAAAAGGGTGGAATGTGGCTCCAGTGGTTAGGGTGCCGGCTACATACACTGAGGCAGGTAGGTTTGAACCCGGTTCAGGCCTGCTAAACAACAATGACAACTGCAACAAAAAAATAGCTGGTGTTGTGGTGGGTGCTACAGTCCCAGCTACTTGAGAGGCTGAGGCAAGAGAATCACTTAAGCTCATGAGTTTGAGGTTGCTGTGAGCTGTAATGCCGCAGCACTCCACCAAGGGCAACATAGTGAGATTCTGTCTTGAAAATAAATTAATAAAATAAAAGGGTGGAATCTACAACTTAAAGTTATTATTATGAAAGATATAAACTGATAGATAAGTAAGGTTATGTTGGCATAGACTCCCTTAAAGTTTCTTAGAAAGGAAGATACTGTTAGATCTTAGTAAAAATATAACGCCCTATTCCTCAGCCCTCTCAGAATAACGAGTGAATTCTACAGCATACAGCAGCATCCAACCTGTGCTGGTAGACAGCTGGTTTGCGGGGGTAGCTTCCTCTGAATTCCCTGTCCTGCTGGCTGCAAACCTCCTATCTGTGCCTCAGACAGAAATCCAGCGATGGCTCCATCCATCCAGCTCCTGTCACTGCCCGTGCCCCAGTCTTGCCTGTTCCAAGACAGTGATTAGCAAGCCACCCTGCTGTCCTAGGGAAAGTGCTGGAGGCTCCCAGACCTTCAGGGAGCACAGCGTGAGCAGTCACCCGGGAATGTTAAGACAGTACAGGTGCCTGTTTTTTCCTGGATCCATTACAAGCAGGTCTGTAGGGCCCAGAGCTTTGGAAGACATTAATGCAAGGGTCCCAGAATCAAGTGCCTTGAAAAGGCCAGGGGTACGGCAACAGGGAGAGGTGGGTCTGTGCACAATAGCGAGTGTTAACCCCGTGTAATGATGTTCACATTTTTCCTAAACGCTCTGCTGATGTAAGAAACCCATTAGTAGATCAGATTTCATGGGATGTCAGGGCCCTAGTCCATTTCATCAGAAAATTATAAATGACCCAGAACTCAGGTCCAGCTGGATGCCGTGGCACAGCTCTCCAAGAAGCTCCGGACAGTGCCAGAGCCCCCAGCCCCTACCCTTTCAGCAACCACCACCTTCCCCCACAGGCTAGAGCACAGGGCTCATCAACCACATTTATTTTTTTAAACGAAAGTCATTGGGAAGAGGCAGGTTAGGGATCAAGTTTATGTGTCTTTTGTATAGATTAGTACTTTGGAAAGAAACAGTAAAAAATGAGGAGGTTTTTAACAATTTAGGTTGGCTCTACGATCATCTGAAAAATAGGACAGAGTCGGTGGCAATGGTTTTGTAAAGACTATTCTTACATACAGGAAGTCCCTGAGTTACAAACATCTGACTTATGTACAATTTGCAGATACAAGCAGAGGCTTGTCAGTCCCGGAGTTACAAACACCTGAGTGATGTTCAACACTTACTGAGTTACAAACATCTGACTTATGTACAATTTGCAGATACAAGCAGAGGCTTGTCAGTCCCGGAGTTACAAACACCTGAGTGATGTTCAACACTTATGAACAGAGGCTATAACAGGTAATAGGGAAATGTACCTGTTTTGACTTACATACAAATTCAACTTAAGAACAAATCTACAGAAACCTATCTCCTTGGTAACCCAGGGACTGACTGTATAAGGAAATCATTCCTTTTTTTTTTTTTTGGTGGCCGGGGCAGAGTTTGAACACACCACCTCTGGTATATGGGGCCAGCGCCCTACTTCTTGAGCCACAGGCACCACCCAGAAATCATACCTATTTTAACAGAACCTATTAAACCCAACTAAAATGAAAGTATAAGTCAACAAAATTTTCAAGTATAAATTTCTATTCTGTGTAAGACTATTGTCAGTAATAATCAATCTTAGCTCACAAAATCCACTCCTCTTGAAACAGCCGTGCACTAACAACAAACTCATGGTGAGCAGAGATTGTTGGCTGTACAGTCAAGACAAGTGGAACAGGAACATGGACCCTCCCGGGCCTGCCTCCTGAGCTAATGGAGGGAGTGTTCTAGGCCATGCGGGCTGCTCTCGCATCTACCTGCAGGACTCATGACCACAGTCTGCACATTACTGCTCCCCAAAGCCATAGCCCTGTCCTTCTGCATTACTGTTTTTCAAGTGCTTTCAAAGATGGAACAAATCAAGCTGACGTTGCTCTTACAGAGTATGTTGCTTATTAGAGGCACTAGCAGGTTCCCCAGATGTCTATGAAGGCTCTTAGCCTTCTATGGTAAGGCAAGGGCCTTCTATTCTGTGGCTGTGAAAATGGTGTTACTTCAAAACCGCAAGCTGGAAGAAGGGCTTCCCAGCTGCTCGTGCAAACAAAACCAAACCCATGGGTGGCGCCTGGACTCATTGAGTAGGGCACCAGACTCATTGAGTAGGGCACCGGCCCCATATACCGAAGGTGACGGGTTCAAACCCGGTCTCAGCCAAACTGCAAAACAGAAAAATAGCCTGGCGTTGTGGCGAGCGCCTGTAGTCCCAGCTACACAGGAGGCTGAGGCAAGAGAATCGCCTAAGCCCAGGAGTTGGAGGTTGCTATGAGCTGTGTGATGCCACAGCACTCTACCAAGGGCAATAAAGTGAGACTCTGGCTCTACAAAAAAAAAAAAAAAAAAAAAAAAACCATCCCTGTGCCTTCCCCATAGGCATTTTTAGGGATTTTTTTAGAATCTATTTCTTATCTCACAGCTCCGATCTTCAATTAATATATCAAAGAAAACACAGAGAACCCTCAGCTTTTATCATACAAAGGCCCACAGATAAATACAAGAGGCAGTTTGGCAGATCCCAAAATTCCACCAAGACAGGAATAATTATGGGCAAATACTTGGAGATATATTTAAACTTTTTTTGTTGCTGTTTTTCAATTTTGGCCAAGAAATGGCAGCTGAGCTTTGGCATAGTTAGGCTCTCCATCCTGCCCCACTGTTATTGGAAATGATTTGGGTATTTGTGAAGTGAGAGTCAGAGCCAAGTGGGATGTTGCTTCCCTGAAGCTGGAGGACCATTGCATGCACCTCCATCTGCATGTCTGCAGAGCACCAGGAGCAGTACTCACAGGGACAGCGGTGCCCTGTGCAGTCACCGAATGGTTAATGGAGCAGTCTTTGTCTCTGTTCAGATCTAATGTAATTTAAGAATATTTCCACAATAGATGATAGGATCGCGTAGAAAATTTTCCTTGAGACTTTAAGAGATGTATTTTCTACTAGCATATGTGTTCTCACTTCAATTTATAAGTTAAAGGCGGCAGCAAGGACCTTGTGAAAATTGGGCACCTGAACATAGTCTAGAATTGAATAATCAACGGATGTGTTATGAGCTCTGTGAGTAGAGGGCCATGAGGCCAGCTTCAGCTTGGTCAAATAGTTACGCAACTGAGCAAGTACGCACTACAACTTCCTTTGTTACACAAACCTGGAAGAACCTACCAAGGCTGCTGTCCTTGTTAATAGCTGTGTGAGGCTAAGCTCTTTATCTTTCTCAAGTTTTGAAACCATCATGGATATTAGAGAAAAGGGAAATGTAATATCTTTAAATAATAAGTCCAGAGTAAACCAGGTGTGTGTCTGTGGGCTCTATACTAACAGTGCTGAATTGCAGCTTGTAAGACATTTTAATGGTGATGTGAAAATTAGATCAAAAGAACTTTATACTCTCTCATTCAAAAGGGAATAGCCTTAGGGCTGGTTGAGAATTGATCTGGCAGATGCATTCAATGAAAATGACTGATTTTCAGGAACCGGGCAGGCACACATCGATTCTGACCTCAGCATCTCTCTGAGGATGGCAGCTCTCAGCTCTGATCTTAGCCCTTTTTTCACTGGGGGAGAAAGTGCTTTTGGTATTTCAGGGAAATACCAGGAATCCTGTGTCCTTTTCCCAAGTGCTGTAGGCACCGACTTCTTGGGAGCCGTGGTTGGCTTTTGGCTCAGTAAGTCCCCCTTGAAGCCACTCCAAGTTTGTGGGTCAAGTGCTCAGTAATTTGAAATGTGTTGCTGTTTGGACGTCTGGAAGCCACTGTAGAGATCTGGGATGGGGTCCATGCTCCCCAGATATGTCACTGTCTTCTGGTCTCATGGACGTCCCCCTCCCCAGATAACAGCCCCTATTTGTCTAGATCTGCTCAGGGCAGTTCTTGTTTCTCCCCTCCTCGTCTCCAGAAGTTTTTGGAGCCTGGAAAACTTGACTCTGTGAACAAGCCAGAAACATTCTTATGTCTTCCTGAGGTTCAGCCTGCTGTTCTTGGGGTTTCCTTAGGGACATGTTAGGTCACACAGAAGACACGCCAGCAGCTGGCATTGCTGAAGGGTGCGGGAGCCAGAAGAGATGGCACAGTCTGTCATTTCTGTTGCTGCGCACACTGCCCTGTGGTGTCACTTGCAGCTGAAATGTTCCCAGTGCTGCTAAGATGCGGGTACAGCAAACTTGTCTTTCAACTTCGGTAAAGTTTCCCAGCATCGACTGTCAGTAACTCCCTAACCATATGTAACTCAGTTTTTCTGTGTTTAAACAAAACTTCTGAAATCTTTTATGAGTTAGGCCTTGCTAATCCAGGTGTAGGGGCTAATTTTGTTTTGAAAATGGCCAAAACATTGATGTAAACAGCTCCTCAGAATCATAGTGATAGATGTTTGCACATCATGACAACCAGCACAGAGTTGAGTATCCCTGGATACTGGAGAACTAAGGCTTACCAGGGAAGCAGTGCCCCTGGCAGCGAGGAAGGTCCTTTCCCAGATGCCTCCCGCCAAGACGGGTCCCTGTGTGATTCCCTGGTTTCTATAACTTGAGAAGAATTTGTAAGGAATAATATGTTTTCATTCTTTCTTTTGTTTCTCTTTGCCATAGCTTTTCACAGATGCCAAGCAGTTCTGTAAAAGATGACACCAATGACAACATCACAATATTCACCAGGATCTTGGACGGGCTCCTGGATGGCTACGACAACAGACTGAGGCCGGGGCTGGGTGGTGAGTGGGCTGTCCTTGGCAGCAAGGACCCAGGGAAACTAACCTCCACCTCAAGCTCCTGTGTGCTGTGACTCAAACAATTCCCACGGGAGCTTCCCTGCCAGGATTTTGAGTGGATGGTTGGTGCACCCTTGCCAAAGATCCTGCATCTTTGTTAGCATTTTCCCAGATGTGATAAGCTGGGGGGAAGTGGTCTCCCAAATTCGTCCCTGCAAACTCCTTCTTCCCAGATCATCTTATTATCTATTCCGGTTCTCTTAAGGAGGAGCCAGCTCTTAGGTGTTATGAAAGCTAATATAATACTAATATATAATCAACCACACACTCATAGCTATGCAAGTGCTTTTCAGATGTCCATGGAATGCAGCTCTTCTTTACATCTTTTATAGGTTATTATGTTTAGTTTTTCACTGTGACCATAGTCATAGTACTTTTGACTCTGTGGGAATTGAGAGAAAATAAATTGATTGTGTGATAGATCATGTTTTCAGGGCAAAGCAGACAGCTTAATTTTGTGCTGAGAATTGTGTGCAGTTTCTAGGCACATGCAGTGGCCTTGGTGCTAACCAGTTGAATCTGCTCTGTTAGGTGAGATCGAAATTCTCCAGCCAACAGGTTCTTGGAGGAAAAAATTTTGCTCTTACCCCGTATCTGCATTTTTATCAGGGAGATTTACTTAAAGCATGAACTGCCACTCCACTCCTGTCTTTTAGACAAGAAAAGTCTGCAAGGCTCCTTAACAGCGTCTTACTCTGCCTCCTGACGGTGCCCAGGCCAGCTCGGCCCCTTGAACACACTACAAGGGTCAGAGCACCTGGAAGCCATTGGGCTCCCGGTTTCTAGGCGTCCTCCCGCCTTCCAGAATTGCAGGGTGGGAGGCCGCAGCAGGGAGTCTACTGGGCGGGGCCTTGGAGCAAGCGTCTCAGTGGGAAAGAGGCGCCTGGGCCACCCCTGCAAACACATGATGGGCCCGGAGCCAGGTGCTCGCCGGGGGCTGGGCAGCCCAGGATGGCGCTATCAGATGTATGGGGTACTCAGTGTGGGCCGTGGTGCTCCCTGAATGTGGTCCAGCTTAGGACCACAGGTGGTCACAGGGCCCTGGGCCTTGGGAACATAGAAATTTCCTGCTAATATTATTAGCTGCTTTTACTATTGTATGTATTTCCAGGTAGTTTTCATTGGGCTGGCAGGCTCCCATGATAGGAGTTTCTAGCAATTCAAAATGCCACATACAGGGAAGTGGGCCTTCCACCTCAAGCTATCTCCGGGCCTGCTCTGGGCACTTTCTCTTACCCCGTTTCTCTGGAGACCACTTCCTGCCTCCGATGTCCTCGCCCCAAACTGTCTGACCCTAATTCTAGACACTCCTTAGGAGGGCAGGGCTGGCGCCGCAGGGCTGGCAGCGCTGCCCCAGGTTTGGGACCCGGACGCTGAACCCTGGACGCTAGTGACACGGCCCCACGTCCACAGCCAGGCCTCGGTGCGTGTGTTCGGGCCCGGGGCAGGGGCACGACGACAAGCCAGCTGCTTTATACGACAGGGGTTCAATCCCACGGTGTCGTTCGGAGTAGCGTGGCTTCCCCGGGTGTTTGTCAGGGCCTCCAGGTTTACCCAGCACATTGGCCCCCTGGTTGCCGGGAACGCGATCAGTGCGGGGCGGCGCAGGCCGAGTCACCGCGATGCCAGCCTGGGACCCCGTGTCTGTGTTGCAGAGCGAATCACGCAGGTGCGGACGGACATCTACGTCACCAGCTTCGGCCCAGTGTCCGACACGGAGATGGTAGGTCCAGGTGGCGCGGCGCAGACCATTCCAGGAACAGAAGGGACCAAGGGCTCTTTGACGCTGACATCGCCTCGTTCCTTCTTTGCATTAGGAATATACCATAGACGTGTTTTTCCGACAAAGCTGGAAAGACGAAAGGCTTCGGTTCAAGGGCCCGATGCAGCGCCTCCCTCTCAACAACCTTCTTGCCAGCAAGATCTGGACCCCAGACACGTTCTTCCACAACGGGAAGAAGTCCATCGCGCACAACATGACGACGCCCAACAAGCTGCTGCGGCTGGAGGACGATGGCACGCTGCTCTACACCATGCGGTGGGCGCAGGGCGTGGGGCGCGGGGGCGGGGCTGGGGGAGGTGGGCGCGTGGGGCATTGGAGACATGATGAGGGATAAACTGTGGCCCTGCCCTCATGGTTCTCAA
>CAUYON010168832.1:0-38527 GCA_963573935.1 Arctocebus calabarensis
AAGATCCACCACCCTGTTGCTGTAGCCAAATTCATTATCATACCAGGCAATGAGTTTGACAAAGTGATCATTGAGGGCAAAGCCAGCCCCAGCATCAAAGGTGGAAGAATGGGGGTCACTGTTGAAGTCAGAGGAGACAACCTGGTGCTCGGTATAACCCAGTATGCCCTTGAGGGGACCCTCTGATGCCTGCTTCACCACCTTCTTGATATCATCATATTTGGAAGCCTTCTCCAGATGGCAGGTGAGATCCATGACTGACACATTGGCAGTGGGGACATGGAAGGCCATGCCAGTAAGCTTCCCATTCAGCTCAGGGATAACCTTGCCCACAGCCTTGGCTACACCAGTTGAGGCAGGGATGATGTTCTGGAAAGCCCTGCGACCATCACGCCACAACTTCCCAGAGGTGCCATCCACAGTCTTCTGGGTGGCAGTGATGGCATGGACTGTGGTCATGAGTCCCTCCCCAATGCTGAAGTTGTCATGGATGACCTTAGCCAAGTGGGCTAAGCAGTTGGTGGTGCAGGAGGCATTGCTGACAATGCTGAGGCTGTTTTCGTATTTCTCGTGGTTCACACCCATCACAAACATGGGGGCATCAGCAGAAGTGGCAGAGATGATGACCCTTCTGGCACCCCCCTGTAGGTGAGCCCCAGCCTTCTCCATGATGGTGAAGATGCCAGTGGACTCCACAACATACTCAGCACCTGCCTCACCCCATTTGATTTTGGAGGGATCTCGCTCCTGGAAGATGGTTATGGGATTTCCATTGATGACAAGCTTCCCTTTCTCAGCCTTAACTGTGCCATAGAATTTGCCATGGGTGGAATCATACTGGAACATGTAGACCATGTAGTTGAGGTCAATGAAGGGGTCATTGATGGCGATAATATCCGCTTTGCCAGAGTTAAAAGCAGCCCTGACGACCAGGTGCCCAATACGACCAAATCCGTTTATTCCGACCTTCGCTTTCACCATGGTGCCTCAGGGATGAGGCTGGCGCTGCACTAGAAGCGGCTGTCTGATGAATGGGAGGACCAGAGAGCCAAAAAATTATTTTTATATTCTGAAAATATATACATGTATATCTGTATATATATAATGTCTCATATACATGCATATATAATTATATGTAGTATATAAACATATTAGTGTATAGGTGCAAATATATACACACACATATATGCATGCAAATATTTACATTTAATTTATACATACTAGTGTAAATACAGATACATAAGCATACACATGTAGTTAAGTTAAGGTGATAGTCATTATTAATGATAGTGGATAAAAATGCACGTATGCGACTTCTTAATATTTGAAATTATTTTGGTTGACTTTGGTCAGATTTGATCTGGTTGGCACTAATCATTACTTCCCACCATATCTGAAAAAGGGCTTAAGTTAGAAGTATAGCTGTTGATTACTTGTGTCTACATTATTCCCATTTTCTTCAAACTGAGGTTATTTTGCAGGAAACTTCAAACTGTATGTCCATTCTGTTAGGGGTAGTTTAGTTAAGACTACTTAAAAAGGACTCAAGCCAGGTCTGTGTTGCCTTCAGTCATCTACCTCTAGGCACTATAGGAAGGTATTTCCCGGTTCCCCCCTGAATTCCCTGGAACATCTTAAAGATCTCCTTTGCAGGTGGCACCTGTGGCTCTAGGAATAGGGCATTGGCCCCATATACCAGGGGTGATGGATTCAAGCCCGGCCCCCACCAGAACTGCGAAAAAAAGATCTCCTTTGTGACATGTTGAAGTTAACAACAGGATACAAACCACCTCTTGGTGGCAGAGGGAGACTGCTGGGCCTGGTTCCTGTTCTGTCCCCCTTGCCTGCCTGGTCCACATGGTCAGCCATTTCTGTACAACGTAGGACGATAGCCTCCACTGCACCCACGTTGCTCTCACCTGAGTCAATCTGAATCTCTTCCCCAATTCAACATGTCTTTTCAAATTTCTGCCCCTAGCTTTCAGAGAAGTTTTAGTGAAATATCTGACTTGGTTCACAACAATCCCATACAATCTAAGTTCATCCTTATATTAGTTTTCAAATTCTTTTCATAGTAGTTCTCCCATAATAGCTCTCCCACACCTAAAACAATCTTTGAACAGCTTGTCCCATCTGCCCTGCTTTATTCTACAGCAGTGACAGCAGACAAAGGGGAGACCATGGAATTTGGAGTTAGATAAAGGAGAGTTTAAATTCAGGCTCAGCAACTGAAAGTTGTAGTGATTTTGAGTTAGTAGACACTTACCTAGTCTGGACCTCAGTTTTCTTCTCTCTGGAGTAAAACAAAGATACTTGCTATGTCTCACTGTCATAAGTATTAGACTTTCTCCTTTTGCCAATTTAAAAAGTGAGTATCTTTCAGTTTATAAAACCAGAGTTGGCCCTGCAGTTTTATTTTGTTTCCTCCTGCTACTTTTTCTCATTTCTTTCTTCTTTTTTTTGCCTCAGAACATTTTTTTATTTCAGGGTTTTTGCTTCTTTCTTTTTTTTCTATTGTAAGATAAGTTTATTGGTGATAACATGTCATTTATTCCCAATATTTGATATTGCAAACTTTAGGGTCTTTGAGATAAACAGGGTCTTTATATGTAACTGGCATAAACCACATTATTTGAGCTCTGTTAATCGCTTTTGTGATTTCTTTCTGTTTCTTCCCACACTTCCATAAATGCATCCAGTAAATAGAGAAATAAACTGGGACAAAAACTGCACATTCTCATAATCTAAATGTTTTCCACACAAGATACATTCTTAAGAAGCTCCTTATCAGGATTTTCCTTTGCAACAGGCATGTCCTCATTGCTGGATACCTGTTTATATCGTGAACAACCTCTGCTCTGCAGCACTGAGTGAGTGCCAGGATGTGTGAAACAGACAGCAGCCATTACCAAGCTTCTCAACTTTTCTCCTCCCTGGAACAATGCAAACCGTAGCTGCCATGATTCCTTTTTCCTCCTTCTACTTTTTTTTTTTTTAACTCTTTGAACAACTCCCAATTTTTATTTATTTATTTATTTATTTAATTTTTTTTTTTTTTTTTTTTGGAGACAAAGTCTCATTATGTCACCTTCAGTAGAGGGCCCTGGCATCACAGCTTACAGCAATCTCAAACTCTTGGGCTCAAGCAATTCTCTTGCTTCAGCCTCTAAAGTAGCTGGGACTATAGGCTCTCGCCACAACCCCCAACTAGTTTTTTTTGTTGTTGTTGTTGCAGTCGTCTTTGTTTTTTAGCAGGCTTAGGCCAGGCTCCAACCCGCCAGCCCCAGTGTATGTGGCTGGCACCGTAACAGCTATGGATGAGCTATGGCTGAGCTATGGATGCTCAACCCAGAATTTTTATTTTAAAATCTCTTTCAGATTGCTCTATGATGTCTGATTTTTTTCTAACTAATGATTGTCACTTGTGATATATTTTTTTAAAAATGTATTATTTGTATTTTGAATTGACCAATGATAATTGTATATTTTTTATGGAGTACAATGTGATGTTTTGATATATGTATACATTATAAAACACTAAATTGAGCTTATTAATATAAGCTACTGACTTTTTTTGTGGTGAGAACATTTAAAATCTACTCTCTCCACAATTTTGAAATATACATTATTAACTTTGGTTACCATGCTTTTCTGTAGTTCTCTAAAAATTAGTCCTCCTATCTAATTGGAACTTTGTATCCTTTGAACAACATCTCCTCTATAAAATGTATTGTTTTGGGTTTGATGTGTCTTATAATTTTTTACCTTAAGCTCCTCTTTGGTGGAGATTGTTTTATGTGGGTGTCTCACATGGACTAGATTATCTGAGTACCTAAAGGCCTTGTTATTCAAACATAAACCTTCCCTCTACATAAGGGCATTTTCCAGTAGTTGTCCCTTCCCTTCCCTGCAATACGATGTTTTCCTCTGTACTGGATCATTCTCATCAGCATATAAACATGCTGTAGTATCTCCTAATTTGCCTCATTTTGCTATTTCCTTTTATAGCAAAACTTCTTGAATGAGTGACTTATCTATATTTGCTGCCCTAATTCTTCTCTTCCTGTTCTCTATTGGACTTGTTCCATTCAGGCTTTCTCTAGTCCCAACCACTCTTTGTCAGGGTCACCAGGGTTGACCTAGGGTTGACCCAGGGTTAGTTTCCCTGGGACTAAAACCAATAGTGATTCCCAGGGCTCATCTTCCATTAGATCACTGGTATTTGATTTGATTCCTCCCTCCTGTGACCACTATGCACTTGGCTTGCACGATGCACCTCTCCCTTAATTTCTCTCCTACCTCCTCATTCTCTTTCTCCTTTGAAAGATACTCCTTATTTTCCATACCCTGTACTGGTGGGTCCTATGGCTCAGTCCTAATACCTCTTCTCTTTATTGTCACTCAATGTTTCAGGGCATAAACATTTGTTATGTCCTCTGCCTGAAAGCTCTCATAGGTATTCTTAACTTCAGGCCTGGGTTCAAGTTTGTTTTATCTGATAATTCTCTGCTACATAAATTACACTCACTACCTATCATTCTTATCCTGATTTGATTTTCTTCACAATACTTATACTTACCACTTATGCATTTATTTATTGTCCAGTGTCCCTCACAAAAATATAAGTCCTATGAGGCCTGGGGCTTTGTTTAGTTCACCATTGTTTAACTTACTGTTGGAATAGTGCTGGGCACATTGTCTCATAAATATTTATTGAATGAGTGAGTAAATAAATGGAAATAGATGACACCTTTCCATTATTTCCTTATCTGAGGTAGATGGCTCCCTATTTTTAAAATATCTTTTGTTCAGTCTGTTCTGAAAGAAGGAAGTTTTGTGTCTCTAAGTTGCCAGTTCACAAAGAAATTATTAAACTAACAAGTGACACTTAGTGGTTAGTGTCAGTGGTTCCATGTAAGGAATTGGAATTCTAAGTTTAAGGTTTGTAGGCTCTAAGAATGGCCTTCAAGACTCTGTTAGCTCCTTGGGTTTGAGTACAAAATGTTACGAATAGATGTGTATAAGTATCTTCCTTGGGAAAGTTTATAGCTTCTATCAGATTCACCAAGAAGTCAGACTCTTCAATCAGATTAACAATGGGGTCAAACCCAATTAAATGCTTCGAATTACTGAGTTATAAAAATCTGACTCATATACAACTTGCACTTATAGAGGCTGTTACAGGTAAGGGATAAATATACCTGTTCCAACTTACATACAAATTCAAGTTAAGAACAAACCTAGAGAACCTATCTCACTTATAACCTGGGGACTGCCTGTTGTGTTAACTACCTTTTAGCTAAATGTTGACCAGCTAAAAGCTAACATGTTGAAAATAAATCTCATCATCTTCCTCTCCAAACCACCTAATCTCTTGAGTTGCTTAGAAGCAAAGCACGTTGGTGTTGGAAGTATACACAACTTGAGGGACCAATGAAAGATGTCCCTCTAAACTCCTGATAAATTGTTAGCTATGCTATCCCGGGATTTCATAAAACAACACTGCCGTGCAAATCAACGTTAGAAACTTCGACCTAGTTTAGGCTGAAATAGTGGTTTCACACACTGGTCTTGTTCAGCCCTTGGAAACCTAGAGAACATGCTGTACTCCTTTTCCACTGGTCAGTTTTTCAGATATATGAAGGTATCATGTCCCCCCTCTTTCCAGCTCTATTTTTTCCAGAAAAGCTAGATCTCTTCAATTCCTCTAAACAGGGAACAGGAACAGGACACTTCGCCACACTGACACCTCCTTATTTGAATATTCTGCTATTTGCTAATTGCTCAGGATTCGCCTCCCCAACTTGGACATGATACTTCTACTAATGATGCAACTTCGTATCTCAAGATGACTGTCGTGGCCAAGCACAGGATGGCCTGGAAATGGACACGACTGGAAGCTGGGGAACTCGTAGGAAGGATACTCTTGCCTAGGTTAGAAAAAATGTGGCACTGCTCTGAGACAGAGGCAGTGAGAGCGGCGAGAGGGAGAGGAGTCTGAGAGACATCACAACCCTGAGAAACAGCAAACCCTGGCCATTGTTGACGTTTGGCAAAGGGCTGGAGAAGGGGAGGGAAGATGGAAAAAGAGTGAGGAAGAAGAGTAAGCGGGTGCAAGAGGGAGAGAAGAGAGAAGATGGAAGAGGTTGGCACCACACTGAAGTAACGACTCCAGCCATTACTGAAGGGAAAGAAATGGGAAGACACGACCTAGGGAATGCAGAGACGGTGGGACTGCGAGAAGCGACACAGAATAAGGTTGGGGCGAGTCAAATGCTCCAAGCAGGCTAGGTAAAGGCAAGGACCGCAACGAGGAGAGGGCGCGAGTTAAGAACTGGGAATGATCGCAGACTTCAGTTCTGGGTGTGGGACTGGGCAAAGAGATCGGGGATAAGCACGGAGAGGGCTCTTGGGAGGACTCGTGATGTTTGGCCGAGTGCCGGGCACAGGGTAGGGGCAGAATAAATGGCCGGAAAGAAGTAAATGACTAGACCACCGGCAGACGCAAAGAACAGGGAATGGTGACTGTGCTGGATCTAGCCGCGTTGCAATTGCCTCGGAGTTGTGGGGAGCTGCTCCGGGCCGGGGGCGGGGCGGTCACGGCGGCCAATCGGAGCCTCGGCTTCGGCTCCGGCCCCGCCTCCTCGCCCCGCCCAGCGTCGCGCGTGGCTCGCCGGGCGCCTGAAGCTGGCGCAGCCGCCCAGCTTCCGGAAGTGCGCCCGGAGCCGGCGCCGCGGGCTGAGGTGAGCTCGCGGGCTGGTCAGGCCAGGCCTCTGGCTGCTCCGGGTCAGGCCCGGGGCCACCCACGTCCGCGCCGGACACAGTCGGGTCCGGACTCAGCTGGGCCCTCAAGAGCGGCGGAGAGGCCAGCGGGCGCTCGCGCGTGTGCTCCTGAGAGCGCACGCGCGCGCAGGACGTGGAGAAGGCGGGGGAGGGGCGGACAGGGCAGCGAGTGGAGCCTGGGCGCGTGGTCGCGCCCGAACCCCCACCCGGCTCTGCGTTCCTGAGCCTGAGGGTCCCGCCGGACGGGTTTTCTGCCCTGGAAACGAAAACAGGCTCACCCCATCTACCTTTCCTACAGGGGCTGAAAATGAGCCTCAGGAAGAGCGAACCCGATGGGATAGTAGCTTGGGGGTCTCTGGTCAGTGTTTGGAGGGCTCATGGCTGAGACTGGGTCTCCGATGGGCAGCGCTGCCTCCCTCGGTGCATTGAATGGCTAATAGCTCACCCCAGTTTGTGACAACCCACAAATCCCTCTCCTCCCCAAAGTAAAGGGGTTTCCGCTTTCTTGGTTGGAATCTGGCTGCTGCTTTTCAGCCTCAGAGGTTCCTGATTTGTAAATTTTATTATTTATTTATTTGGAGAAAGGGTCTTACTCTGTTGCCCGGCCAGCTGATCTGTAAACTTAATACAGCACTTAACCCTTGAAGGTGTTTGTGAGAATTAGAAATAACAGGAACAGAGCCCAATAATGTGTTGATGCATGGTAGGTGTTTCACCGATGGTTACTTATATAAATACTTGTAACCATGTTTGTAACTTACGTATGTATATCAAGCGTACTTACTTAGAATGTACAGTTAAAAATTCATTGTTAAAACTCATAAGCATAACAAGTATACATTTGTGATAACTTTTTTTTTTTTTTTAAACTAATGGGGTAGAAGATCCTCAAGAAGTCATGGGGCAGTAAAACCCTCTACGAAGTATTTGAGTAATTTAGTTTTGAATATTTGAGAAGTTTTTTATCTCTGTTTGGGGGCATAGTCGTTATTAACATAAGATATAAATATTTTATAAAATCTATAGTATTTCCCGAATGGCATTTATCTTAAATGTTATCCAAACTGCTCCCTGAATTTAGGAATAGAATAAAATTAAATAAGTTTACAGATCAATATCTTGCTATCTGGAATATTGCTATTTGTTATTTGAAACTTGTGAGCCAAAGAGATTAGATTTACATATTGAAGGATTTTTATATATTCGTTCTTAAACAGGTAATTTATTTGAAACTTGAGTTTCCCTCTGAGAAATGATTTCGCTGTTTCCCAAGTAATTTAACATACAGTGTTTTTATTATTATTCATTATGAAAATGTGTTTCATTTGTGATTTCTTCTTTGACCATGGGTTATTTATGAGGGTTGTGTAATAACGTCCATAAATTGGGATTTTCTAGATAGCTATTGTTATTGACTTATAATTTAATTGCACGAGGTGCCAAAAATGTATGGACATTTTAAGAAAGGAAAAAACTATATTAAAGTTGTAATAACATATATTGATAACACAAGATAAATACAAGTCACATTGGAGCCTCTTGTCATTGTAGAAATTGAATATTGCAAATTTAATACAGTTTTTCTCATTCTTAAAGTGTGTATACGTTTTTTGACATCTTTTATGCTTAAGGTATCAATCTTTGGAAACTTAGCTTTGCATATGGTCTGTTTTGGTGAATGTTTCTTACATGTGTTCTGCAGTTTGGGGTTTGGTATTCTGTAAATGTCATCAAGAGCAAGTTGGTTAATAGTGTTCAGATTTTCTATATCTTTGCTAAATTTTTGGGATTTTTCTTATGTATTCTTGCCCTACCAATTACTGGAAGAAGGATGTTCAAATCTCCAACTGTGGTTGAAGATTTGTCCCTTTAGAATTGATATTAGGTACATACACATACAGGATTGTTAAGTGTTTTGGATTATTTGACATATTTATTGTAATGAAATGTCTGTCTGCATTTCTCTTTATCATGAAATCTACTTTGTCAGTAGTAATATAGCCACACCAATTTATATATTTTTGATGAATTTAACCCATTTTTCATAATGGGTCCATTTCTCTCTCTGTCTTCAAGTCTGCTTGTCACATACTAATATGGCCATATCACTTTTCATATGCTTACTGTTTGCATAGAATATTTTTTCCATCTGTTTATTATCATTTTGTCTTTATATTTAAAATATAAATATTTATATTTTAAAAATATTTTATATTTGTCTTTTATATTTATATTTAAAATATCTCTTATAGACAGCATATAGTTGGATCTTGCTACTTAAAATCTGACAATCTCTGCCTTATGATTGGAGTGTTTAGTCCATTTACTTTTTTGAGTGTCTGTCACCTTGGGTAGAGTGCAGTGGCATCATTGTTACTCACTGCACCCTCAATCTCCTGGGCTTAAGTGATCCACCTGGCTCTGCCTCCTGAGTAGCTGGGACTACAGGTATGCAGCACCATGCCCAGCTGGTTTTTTCTGTTTTTTATAGAGATGGAGGTCTCACTGTTTCTCAGGGTGATCTCAAACTCCTGACCTGAAGCCATCTTCAGCCTCAGCCTTTCAGAGTGCTAAGGATTACCTGGCCAGTTCATTTATATTTCATGTAATTATTGATAAGGTTGAGTTTTAGTCTACTATATTGTCTTGTTTTTCATTTGACCTTTCTGTTTTCTGATTCTCTCTTGCTCTTTTTCTAGCACTTTTTAGGATTTGAGGTATTTTTTTTTTTATTCCTTTATTAGATTTTTAGCCATCCCTCTTCTATAATTTTTTTTTTTTTTTGTAGAGACAGAGTCTCACTTTATCGCCCTTGGTAGAGTGCCGTGGCATCACACAGCTCACAGCAACATCCATCTCCTGGGCTTAGGCAATTCTCTTGCCTCAGCCTCCCGAATAGCTGGGACTATAGGCGCCTGCCACAATGCCCAGCTATTTTTCTGTTTTTGCAGTGTGGCAAAGGTCGGGTTTGAACCTTCCATCTTCGGTATATGGGGCCGGCGCCCTACTCGATGAGCCACTAGCGCCCCCATCTTCTATTAGAGCTAACAATACACATCCTTAACTTGCAAAAGTTTACTTTAAATTATCAACGTTTATTTTAATATTGTACCATTTTATATTTAACAATTCATATTTCTCATTTCTTAACACCTTTATACTCCCATAGGCCACCTGACACTCCCCCACCACTTGCTTCCCACTTCCCACTTCCTATTTCTCATTTAGGAGCTCACAAATGTAGTAACCCAAGAAGTTAATTCCATTTACTCCCTCCTTTGTGCTATTTTAATCCTTGTGCTATATTTTAATATAGTCATTATTTTTGCTTTTGACCGTCAGCTGCATTTTAAGGAAGTAATGAGAATAAAGAGCATAATATTTTATATTTATTTACCAAATTTTAACCATTTTTGGTGTTCTTCATTCCTTTCTGTAGATCTAAGTTTCCCACATACTGGAAGAATACATTTAACATTTGTTGTGATGCACATCTACTGGTAACAAATTCTCTCAGTTTATTTGAAGATTGTATGTAGTATTTTTTATTCTTTTTTTTTTTTTTTTGAGACAGAGTCTTACTATGTTGCCCTCGGTAGAGTGCTGTGGTGTCACAGCTCACAGCAACCTCAAACTCTTGGGCTTAAGTGGTTGTCTTGCCTCAGCCTCCCAAATAGGTGGGACTATAGGTGCCTACCACAAGGCCCGGCTATTTTTCTTGTTGTTGTTGCTATTTTTCTTGTTGCTATCATTTGTTGTTTAGTAGACCCAGGCCGGGTTCAAACCCACCAGCCCTGGTGTATGTGACCAGCACCCTAATCACTGAGTCAAACCAGTATTTTAATTTTAATTTTAATTTTTGAAGAATGTTTCTCCTAGATATAGAATTCTGGGTTACAGTGGCTTCCCCCTCCCACCCCCAGAATTTGCATTTCTTTTCAGTCTCCATGTTTTTTTGTTTTTTTTTTTGAGACAGTCTCATTTTGTCACCCTCCATAGAATGCCATGGCATTATAGCTCACAGCACCTCAAACTCTTGGGCTCAAGTGATTCTTTTGCCTCAGCCTCCCAAGTAGCTGAGACTATAGGTACCTACCATAACCTCTGGCTATTTTTAGAGACAAGGTCTTGCTGTGACTTGGGCTGGTCTTAAACTCATGAGCTCTGGCAATCTACCTGCTTTGGCCTCCCAGAGTGCTAGAATTATAGGCATGAGCCACTGTACCTGGCCTTCAGTCTCTATTTCTCTGTAGAGAGTCCCTTTCTTTTTTTCTCATTAAAATAGGCTTTTCTGTAAGTCATTGGGCCATCTTGGAATTTGATTCTCTTGACTTCTTTTTCCTATGCTGTTGGATTATATTTTCCTGTTTTAGCACTCAGGAATTTTGGCTTGCATCCTGAGTATTACAGATGTCCTTAGATGTACATACTAAGGATTCAATTATCTTTCTCTGAAGAGTGCTGATGTTTGGTTTAGCAGACACTTTCAACTTGGGTAGACTTAATTTTATGCTTTGGTGGAGAAACTCTGGAAAGTCTAAAACAGGCATCCTCAAACTTTTTAAACGGGGCCAATTCACTGTCCCTCAGACTGTTGGAGGACCAGACTATAGTTTAAAAAACAAACAAACTATGAACAAATTCCTATACACACTGCACATATCTTATTTTGAAGTAGAAAACAAAATGGGAACAAATACAATTCACACCAATGCACGTGGCCCGCGGGCCGTAGTTTGAGGACCCCTGGTCTAAAACATTTCCCAAGTCCTTTTAAGTTGATGAGACTAGACCACTAGGCTTAATCTTATTTGTAGATCTTGTTAAGGCTTAATTTTTTGTTAAGGCAGGCTAGAGTAGGCCTTACTCTAGGGCAGGGGTCCTCAAACTTTTTAAACAGGGGGCCAGTTCACTGTCCCTCAGACTGTTGAAGGGCCGGACTATAGTTTAAAAAAAACAAACAATGAACAAATTCCTATGCACACTGCACATATCTTATTTTGAAGTAAAAAAATGGGAACAAATACAATATTTAAAATGAAGAACAAGTAAAGTTAAATCAACAAACTTACCAGTATTTCAATGGGAACTATGGGCCTGCTGTTGGCTAATGAGATGGTCAATGTCCGGTTCCATATTTGTCACTGCTAGTTGTAACAAGTGATGCAATCATCAGTTAGTCTAGATCTAGTTGGAGATTTCAGATGTTTCATTCTGGAAAAAATCTGTTCATAGACATAAGTGCTGCCAAAGATGATTGCCATTTTGAGTGCATGGTTCCTGAGATTAGGATATGTCTCAGAGGGGAGAGAGGCATAGAAATTAGGAAGGCTGCTTGACTTGAATGTGTCTTTTAGAGAGTTACAATTTTGTAGTTCAGCCAGTTCCATTTGGTAAATTGTATCCACATTTTCAATGTCAATAGAAAATGGGTTACGGAAAAGCTATATGTCCTGTTCTTGGAGATGAAGCTCTTTAAATCTAAATTGGAACTCCTTTTGCAACTTTTCCAGTGAATCTACATGTTTTATTTGGGAATGCAACCAATGGTTTTTCGGCTAACAGATTTTGAGTTGTGGGGAGATGGCAGAAATTTTCCTCCTTCACTTATTTGATGAGGAGGCCTAATTTTACTTAAAATGCTTTCACATGTGATTGCATATCACAGATGAGCTTCCCCTTTCCTTGAAGTTGCACATTGAAACTGCTGAGTAGCTCAGTTACATCTGTCAGAAAGGCAAGGTGCCACTTGCATTCTGCATCATTGAGCTCTGGTACTTCTTTGTTTTTTGAAAGCAGAAAAGCTGTAATCTGTGGAAGTAAGTCATAGAAATGTTTTAAACTCTCCCTTAACTCAGCCAATGGACTTCTGTGTGGTATGGAACATCTTCTCAGGCAACATTTAGCTCAGACAGAAATTCCCGAAATTGTCTGTGGTTTAGTGCATTAGCTCTAATGAAGTTAACACAAGATACCACAATTTTCATAACAGAGTCCCACCTCAGTGATTTACTACACAGTGCATGTTGTTAGATGAGGCCCTGTATGGCTATTGGGTGAGAATGGTTACGTTTGTCCATCTCTTGGTTAATGCGCGCAATTACTCCTTTCTTAAACCCCACCATGCTAGGAGCACCGTCAGTTGTCACACTGGCTAGTTTAGCCCAGTCCAGCTCCAAACTGTTCACAGTTTAGCAAATCTTTTCATAGATATCCTCTCCTGTGGTTGTTCCTTTGATGCTTTCCAATACAACAAGCTCTTCTGTGACTTTGAAATAGTCATTTGTCCCATGAATAAAAATTAAAAAAAAAATAAAAAAAATAAAAATCAAAAAGTTGTGCAGAATCACGAACATCATTAAAACCCTCTTGTATTAATCCAAATCACTGCACAAATAGATCAGATGCAGTTGAGTCAGATTTACAATCTTTTTGGTACGAGGGAGTGGTAAGGAGGGGAGTTGGAGAGTGTGACGCACATTCCACACATGTGCACTGTGGGCTCGGGACTAGTCGGCTGCTAAGCAGGACAGGTAGGCCAGCAAAACCACCCGGCGGGCCATAGTTTGAGGACCCCTGCTCTAGGGTGTGGTCTTTACTCCTAACGTGTATCTTGGGAGGCTGTGGTTGTTAATGACGTCTTTGTACCCTGGAAGGTCAAAAATTCTAGTGTCTCTCGTTACTTATTGGCCTTTTATATTTCTTTTTCTTTTTTTTTTGCAGTTTTTGGCCTGGGCTGGGTTTGAACCCGCTGCCTCCGGCATATGGGGCCAGCACCCCTCCTCCTTTGAGCCACAGGCACCTACCTGACCATTTGTATTTCTGCTTTGCTGTTGACCCTGTACTGACTTCATTCTGTTAAACCTTGCAGTTAACCCTGCTTACATGCAGTCCATACGTTGGCAAAGGACTTACAGCAGTGGTTTTCAACCTTCCTAATGCTGCGATGTATTTTCATTGTTACAGAGGGATCTCGACCCACAGGTTGAGAACTGCTGGCTTACAGGATAATCCTTTCATACTTCTGTCCCTATACCCATCCCCATAGCTCCCTCTCTGCCTTGTACCTCAAAACAGTTGTGTTATGTTTTCTCCAGTTTTGTAGTTGTTCCCACTGATTGAGCTAGCCTGTATTACCAGTTAACTCTGCTATGGCCAGGAACAAAATTCCCCAAGTGCTTAACATATGTCACTCTCGCACACTGGATGCTTCATGAATCTATTAATGAAATAAGTAAGGCCAGGTGCAGTGGCTCACACCTATAATCCTAGCACTCTGGGAGACCAAGGCGGGTGGATTGCCTGAGTTTAGGAGTTAAAGACCAGCCTGAGCCAAAGCAAGACCCTGTCTCTAAACATAGCCAGGCATTGTTGTGGTGCTTGTAGTCCCACTACTTGGGAGGCTGAGGCAAGAGATTCATGTGAGCCCAAGATTTTGAGGTTGCTGTGAGCTATGAGGCCATAGCACTCTACTGAGGGTGACAAAGTGAGACTCTATCTCCAAAAAAAAAAAAAGGAAAGAAAGAAATATGTGTTTTTTTTTATTAAACAAAAAATAAATTTAGTGAGGTCTGCCTAAAAATGTGGTATTGGATTATAGCAAACCCTTGAACAACACGGGTTTGACCTATGTTGATCCCCTTATATGAGGATTTTCCTCCATTTCTGCCACCTTTGAGACAACATGACCAACTGCTTCTCCCTCTCTTTTCCCTCCTCCACCTCCTCCCTTCTCATTCTGTCTCCCCCAACCTATTCATTGAGAAGATGACAGGGAAGAAGACACTTATGATGATTCACTTCTGCTTAGTGAACAGTAAATATATTTTCTTTTCCTTATAATTTTCTTAATAAATATTTTCTCTTTATTGTAAGAGTACAATACAATACATAAAGCATATAAATACATGTTAATCAACTGTTCATGTTATCAGTAAGGCTTCTGGTCAGTAGGAGGTTAGCAGTAGTTTGGGGAGAGTCAAAAGTTATAGACAGGTTTTTGACTTCAGGGGGGGCAGTAGCCCAGCCCCCATGTTGTTCAAAGGTTCAAAAGCTCTCATTCTTTTGGTATCTTTTCTTTTTTGGGCCCTTGAAGAAATTAGTTTTCTTTTTTCTGGGAGGCGGTATTTTAAAATGATATTCTGATATAGTATACCATATACATTATCTGGGTGAGGTGGGAGAGACAAGGACATTACTTCTTAAACCTCAAGAAATAAGCAGCCTTTGAAAGCTAGCGTACTGTACTGATTTCTGATTAAGCCAGACACCCAAATGATTGGCTGTTACTTTGATTGTTTGATGAGTGTTACGGAGAAATGATGACCTTCAGCCTCCTCCTAATATTTGAAGATTTACCTAGTAACCCAATATTAGAGTTATCTGCAAGGAAGTTAGCTAGAAATAGTGCATGATCCTTTAAAATATCTTCATTTTAACTTTGGCATTTAGTATTTATCTCTCTCTTTTTTTTTTTTAGACAGAGTTTCACTCTGTCACCCTGGGTAGAGTGCTGTGGTGTCATAGCTCACAGCAACCTCAAACTCTTGGGCTCAAGCGATCCTCTTGTTTCAGCCTCTCTGGTAGCTGGGACTACAGGCACCCGCCACAACACCAGCTGTTTTTAGAGACTCTCTCTTTTGCTCAAGATGGTCTCTAACACCTGAGCTCAAGGGATCCAACCACCTCAGCCTCCCAGAGTGAGCCACCACGCCTGGCCAAGTATTTGTCTTTTAATTGTCTTTGTTGCAGGCTTCTAAATTTTTTTTATCATTCACCTAAAATAGTGATTACTTATTTCAAGACCATAGGAGTATTTTTGAGGTAGTCAGTATTTGTTTTAAACCCTCTTTTAGCCTAAGATTGGTTTAAAGGTTCAGGAGTGTCATTTTTTTCATTATTTCTCAAATGGACCTATTTTTGACATGGCACTTAAAAGAGGTCACTTGGAAATTTCATCATACCTTTTTGGAAAGTCTTAATTTGTTCTCTTTAACCTCATAGTTATTTTGGGACCATCTGATCATTTCAATATTAGCCTTTATTTCTAGGGCATTATTAATGTTTTTGTCCAGCTTTATTTTTTAGCATGCACATATATTACATATATGCATATATATATATTTATATACGTAAATATGCAGATACAAAAATTTTTTGTAGAAGAGCCATTTATCTGGAAACTTATAGTGAAAATATTTCATTTGGTACATTTCATTCTTCTTGGTCTGCACTTTTGAAGACCAAGTGAGAACTTTGTAAAATGGGCAGGGTGATGGTGGCTGTTTAGATGTATCAGTGGTTTGCAGCTTCAAGTTTGCAATTTTAAAAAATAGAATGGTATATCCACTGAGCAATTTCAAAAGATTCATAGTTGATTCCAAAGGGTTTTCAGGTATTGTTCTTTCTGAAAACGAGTCCCCATCCTCTCTACAGCACTTGATCTCTTTCCCTTTTAGTGTCCTCGTGAAGAGCCAGTTCCCCAGAGACAGTTCCACTCCAGAAGCACTTCGTTTAAGGAGACTTACCCAGCTAGACGATGCCCATAGACCTGGGGCAGGCCCTAGGCCTTCTGCCATCACTGGCAAAGGCCGAAGACTCTCAGTGCTCTGGACCAGATGCTGCCCTTCAAGAGGAACTCTCCAGCCCTGAGACCGCACGTCAGCTTTTCAGGCAGTTTCGTTACCAGGTGATGTCTGGGCCACACGAGACCCTAAGACAACTTCGAAAGCTGTGTTTTCAGTGGCTGCGGCCAGAGGTTCACACCAAGGAGCAGATCCTGGAGATCCTCATGTTGGAGCAGTTTCTGACTATTCTGCCCGGGGAGATCCAGATGTGGGTGCGGAAACAGTGTCCAGGCAGTGGAGAAGAGGCAGTGACCCTTGTGGAGAGCTTGAAGGGAGACCCCCGCAGACTGTGGCAGTGGGTAAGCTGAGGGCCTTATGATCTATGAGGGAAGTACACAGCTCCGCTAGGGTCCTCATCAGGTGTGATGTCTTTTGCTGATACCAGTTATGACACAAAATGTGTCCACACCAAAGGCCAGTTTTCTGATTCTCTGACGCCAACTGATTGTCCAATAATTCGGTTCCATTCTGAAACTCTGGAGTTAATGCAAGCCCAAGGGTTCAGACCACTCCTCCCTACTTCAGGCGCCCACCTCAAGTCCTAAAGGCTGTCAGACAATACTTGTGATAAACTGCTCATAAATTTGGGAGTTCTTATACTTATCTCTCCAGGTTGGAAATTGGTTAGAATGACTTACAGAACTCAGGAGAGCACTTTATCCACAGTTACTGGTTTATTATAAAGGATACCACTCCAAGTGGAAGGGATGCTTAGGACGAGGCCTGGTGAGGGGCATGGCTTCTGCACCTTCTGGCATGCCACCTTACCAGAACCTCGATAAGTTCAACAACTTGGAAGCTTCCTGAACCCCATCGGGTGGGGATTTTTATAGAGGTTCCAACACTTCTGCATAGTTTTTTAAATCTCCCCTCCTTTGAAGTTGGAGGGCCAGAAATTTCACATGTTGGTTCCACCGGCAACCAGCTTCCATCCTGAAGCTGTCTAGGGGCCCAAGAATCATCTCATCATCATAAGCTCAGGTATGGTTGAAAAGGACTCATTCTGAATAACAGAGACAGTTTCACTCCTGTCTCTCAGGAAACTACTAGGGTTTTAGAAGCTCTGCGTCAGGAACCTAGGGATAAAGACCAAACATGTATTTCTTATTACATTACATCTGGGTTTTCCCACGCCTCACCTAATTCTAAGACTCCCTGCTCTCAATCCTTTTTAACTATTGGGAACTAAGGGTAAATTCTCTCATCTTTACACTAGAATGTGTGAGAAGTTGTTCAAGAGACACCTGAATTCTAATTGGTGGGGACTGTCTGGGATAAGCATATTAGTGGTGTTTCCTGAAGGTCTTCCAGGCCTGGGTCAGGCCTCAGCTGTTGGTGCCCTCCCTGTCACTGATTCCTGCTGGACTAGAAATCAAAGCTGATTTTCTGTTTCCCTACTCTATGTCCCTAAAGACTGTCTCGTGATCTGTTGCAGAGAATTAGTTTCATATCTTTTATATAGAAATCCTGGCTTTTGATCCTTCAGTAATTAGTACTGTTTGGTCTCTAGATCAGCATCCAAGTTCTAGGACAGGAAATCTTATCAGAGAAGATGGAATCTCCAAGCTGCCAAGTGGGGGAAGCGGAGCCCCGGCTCATAGTGGTGCCTCAGGAGTTGGGACTTCAGAGTTCACCCTCAGGGCCTGGGGAACTTCTGAGCCACATCGTGAAAGAGGAATCTGATGTGGAACCAGAATTAGGTAAGGGCAGCTATTCATGGTGGCATGTGGTATTCTCGAAGAAATTTGGGCATTGTGGCCAGGAGACCTAAATGTGAGTTGAAATAATTTGTTGCTCAGATTGGGGTGTTTCTGCAAAGTTTGGAAACAGGGTAGACCTCAATAAACCACTCTGATTTGGAAATTCTAAGTCTATATTTTAAACCAGTTCATGTCTGGGCCAGACCATTTGGAGTTTGGTTCTGAGGAAGGAGGTAGGAGAAAATATGGGTGAGACTGTTTGGAAGGTTGAAGGGGGTTGGAGTTTGTTAGGGGGACAAACATAACTCTTGATGGCAAAGAAGGTGTCATCCTGGTTTGTAAAGATTTTTATCTGTGTCCTCTGGGGAGTGGTTAAGGAAAAAAAAAATCTGGATTCTGAAAACTTCCTTTTCTGACTTCAGGTCTGGCTGCTTCCCAGCTTCCTGCATGGCCTGAGGACCGACTTGTCAGAGACCAGGACTTCACAGCCTCACTTCTCCCAACAGCACCCCAGGTGAGCTGGATTCCCCTGTTTCTCTTACCCATAATCCAAGCCTTGAGGGCATAGCAGTCGTCAGAAGGACTGAAAGTGTCAGAAGTAGAGCAGAGAGGAAGACCTAGGTAGGATAAAAATTATCATAAATATATAATGAACCCTGAGTTTTAATATTTCTTTTCAGGCAGAATATTTTCCAATTGTCATCTTGAGTAATGGAATCTGGCCTGGAAAAGGGTACAAGTTGAAGAGGCAAATCTTGTTAGTGGTTATCTTTCCTGTTAGCTGTGGGTCATGCTGAGAAAAGACTCATTAGTTTTCTAGTCTGGGCCACCCATAATGAAGTCAGTTTGAGATTTTGAATGATTATATCTAAAGTGGGACAGGAGAATCTTTTCTCACGTTAACTTCACGGAAATTCAGTTGACAAAAAATTGCACGTATTTAAAATTTATAATTTGGTGAGTTTTGACATACATATACACTTGTGAAACTGTGACTACATAATAAATGTATCCATTATATTCAAAAGTTTCTTTTTTCCTTTTATAATTTCACCCCCTGCGCCACTTTAGCCCCTCTCCTTCCTGATGTAACCACTGATCTGCTTTCTGTTACCATGTATTAGTTTGCATTTTCTAGGATTTTAAATAAAATAGTATCATGCCATATGTACTCTTATCTGTGTTCTTCTGCATATAATGTAATTTTTGACTTATTTTAGTATATTTGCACTGGTTTAAAACAATTTGATTATTGTGTGCCTTGGAATCATTTTCATCTTTCTTATGCTTGGGGTTCATTGAGCTTCTTAGATCTGTGGGTTTATAGTTTCCATTAAATTTGGAAAATTTTTGGCCCTATATCTTCAACTGTTTTTTTCTGTCTCCCTTATTTCTCCTCTTTGAGGGAGAAAAATACATGTGGAATATATGTAATGATAATGTACATACATATAGTAGAGTTCTTTAAGTTGTCTCACAACTTAATGATTTTTTTTTTTAATCTTGGTGTTTTATTTTAGACAGTTTGTATTTTTATGTCTTCATGTTCATTAATCTGTTCTACTGTAGCTAATCTGCTGTTATTCTCATCCAGTATTTTTTTATCTAAATGCCTTTTTCATCTCAGATGTCTTTTTTGTCTTTAAAAGTCTCATGCCTATAATTACTGTATTCGGTCTTTCCCGTAGCTTCTTGAACATATGGAATGTGGATATTTGTATTAATATCCTTATCTACTGATGATCACTTGTCTTGGTTCTGGGTCAGTTTTTTATTTTTTATTTTTTTTTTGAGACAGAGTCTCAAGCTGTCACCTTGTGTAGAATGCCCAGGTGTCATAGCTCGTAGCAACTTCCAACTCAGGCTCAAGCTCAAATGATCCTCTTGCCTCAGTTTTTTCTATTTTTAGTAGAGACAGGGGTGTCACTTTTGCTTAGGCTGTTCTTGAACTCGTGAGTTCAAGCAGTCTACCTGCCTGGGCCTCCCAGAGTAGTAGGATTATAGGCATGAGCAACTGCGCCCAGCCAGGTTCTGGGTCAGTTTTGATTGTTTGGGTAATTTCCTTATAATCTGATGGGTTTTCTTGCTTTTTTTTTTGTATGCCTGGTAATCTTTGATTGAATATCAGACATTGTGTAGTTTGTCTTGTTGAATGCTAGATATTTTTGTGTTCCTATAAATGTTCTTGGGCTTCCCTTTGAGAAAATGTTATATACACATAGTTAATTACATAGCACCAGGGAAACCTTTAGTCTAGGATCAATTTTTCCCCACTACTGAGGTCATACCCTTCTGAATATTCTGACACCCTTCATTGTACTAGGCTTTCTGCTCTCACTGGTGGAAACCTGAACAATTTCCAGCACTGTATGAGCTCAGGGGATTATTTCCTCTGATCCTTTGGATGGTTATTTCCTAGACTTCAGGGAGATCCTCTGTAAGTCTCCAGACCTCTCTATTTGTACAGCTCCCTCCTTTCTGAATTTTTTATTTTGCTGTCTCTAACCATCTTAGCCTTCTCAACTCTCCGCTTCTGCTCATGTCAGGGAGGCTGCCTGACTCAGCCTGGGTTCCCCTTCCTGTGCTGCTGCCTGGATCTTCTCCTTAGGCAGTAAGTTTGGACAACTATTAGGGCTTACTGAATTCACCTTCCGGGGTCTCACTCTGCTATGCTGTGCATAATATGCAATGTCTGGAAACCTTCATTTCACATATTTTGTCCTCTTTTTCAGTTGTTTCAGACAGGAAGGTAAATCTAGTTTCTGTGACTTCATTTTTACTGTAGATAAAAGTCTCTGTTACAGATTTATCTTGATTATGTAGTTAACAACTCTTCAAAGTTCAATTTGGTATAAAAATTTTTAGGAAACTATATTATACACCTTAACTGAAACATTCCTTAAAACCTAGGAGAAACTCTTTTTGGGAATTGCCTTCAAGATACTTTAGAGTGAAGGTGAAAACAGAGGAGGCACTGTAGGTGGTGCTTAATACAGTGCTTCTGAGGAGGATCTGAGTTTCATAGGCTCAGAGACATAAAGATCAGAATGTCAATGTCACAGTTTACTTGGGTTGGGGAGAAGGTGACAGGGGAGGCATATATCTTTTTAGTGAATCAAGGGTACCTTGAAAGCATCTCATTCGAAATAACGTAAAGTCAAAAGGTACAAAATTTTCAGCAGTACCAATTTGTTATCTGCAACTACATATGCGTGTGTGAATGAGTGTGTGTAATCCCCTTAATCTAGCTGGTAACTGATTTAGCACCCACTCCAGACAAAAGTCATCCCTATTCGGTCTGTATATCCTTCCCTCAAACTAATAGGAAGTATCTGCATCAGAAATACCTTGATATTTAGTGGAATTCTTTAAAATGAAAGGGAATTTTTTTTTTTTTTTTTGAGACAGAGTCTCACTATATTACCCTCGGTAGAGTGTCATGGCACAGCTCACAGAAACCTTAAACTCTTGGACTTAAGTGATTCTCTTGCCTCAGCCTCCCAAGCATCTGGGACTACAGGTGCCCACCACAACGCTGGCTATTTTTTGTTGTAGTTGTTGTTGTTGTTTGGCAAGGCCCAGGCTGGGTTCGAACCCACCAGCCCCGGTGTATATGGCCGATGTTGTAACTACTGAGCTACGGATGCCAAGCCAGTAAGGGAATTTTTTAACGTAAGTAATTTGTTTTCTCAATAGAAACTATGTCTGAGTTGGAACTTCACATAGACTTCAGGAATGCATTTACTCACATTCTTGTGTTTTCAAACTTCAAGAAAAGGAACACAGTTCAAGTAACTGTGGGAGTCAGTCAGTTGTGGTAATATCTCCTAAACCCACAAGATGGTGCTGGTTTCATACAAAGATAGAGGTAATTTCTTAATCAAATCCCACACTAGTCCTTCAAGAATACAAAGGTTTTTCCTTCTCTTACGAATACCAGAAAGAGACAAGATGACTGTCATTGGTGTTTTGCCTCTTAAGTAGGTTGTTTTATTCAAGCATGCCCCAGCTTCTTGGCAGTTCCTTGAGTACATTTGTGGTTTTAAACTTGAAATACCTTGTTCAGAGGCCCCTGAAATAACTTGCCTGGCTTTTGAATGAGCAGATTGTGACCCTTGAAGGTTTGGGTGGCTGTATCCTTATTTCGCTTTGTACTGATCTTGGTTGCTACTATATTTGTGCCCATGGAATACGCCCTATATTCAGCAAACCAGGCAGTCCAGTCAGTCAGATATTACTGTACTTGGCTTTTGTATCCTTTTCTCTGCTAGCACTGAAGCAAGGGTCTGTGTGTTCTGACCACAAAGACTGAGAATGCCTGTATTCAGCACTGTTTGTTCCAAGCTGGTTATTTTCAGGAGTTTGTTAAAATAGCCTCATTTGCAGAAGATTAACAAAATAAGCTGCTATAGCAGTTTATAATTTACAAATTAAAATTTTTTAGTTGAAATTCATATTAAAAATGTGGTTACAGTTAATAGTTGAATGTGTAGTTAAGTGTATTAAACTCACTTTTCAGTTTCCTATCCTTTCCACTCTAAAAAAAATCCAACCCTCTTGCTTTCCCTGAATAGTAGTGTATTGTATGTAATAGGAAGATGATTTCATCATTCCTCTCCTCATTTCTGTTCTCCAAAGCCTGGCTACACATGACATAATGCATTATCAACTTTGGGGTTCCTGAAAAGATTGCAGAATTCCTTAATTCTCTCTGCAAACCCTTGGGACGAGTCTGGGAGACTGCATATGGTAGTAATAATATTTGCTGTCTACTGAGGGCATATTTGCTAAGGGCTTTATTTTAGCCTGATAATATATATTGAGTTCCTACTTGCCCTGGGCAGGGTCTTAGAGACTATTTGAAAGTACAGTGGAGAGTATGACAGAGTTCTTTTCTTCAGTTGCTAGTAGAGGCAACAATTAATCAAATACTTGTGTGTGCATATACATATAAACATTTAATAAACCATGATGAATGCCAGGAATGACAGGTATAGTGGGTTATGGAAATAGGTGACTCCACATTACCTCTCTCAAATATCCCAACAGTTTTATAATTCCTTACTATTTTATTTTTTAAACTTCAGATTAATATAAAGGTGCATACAGTTAGGTTGCATTGTTTTCATTTGTTGGGAAAAGTCCGAATTTGATTTGAGTCTTTCACCTAAGAGGTGTGCCATATACCCCTCCATTGTACCTGTTAGGTGGGAACTCACTGAGCCTTCTCCCCCTTCTTAAATATAATTGTGTTTTTTTTCTCTTAGGCGTGCCTGTAGTTGTTCACTTACTAGTTTCAATTTAGTATTGGGTACATGGGATGCTTGTTTTTCCTATTCTTGAGATACTTTATTAAGGATAATGTTTTTAACTTTTATCACTTAAAAGAATTGAACAATTCTTTAAATTTAGTGTTACCATTGGGTGAGGCCTTGAGCATGTAACTTGCTCAAGCTCACATACTAGAAAGTGACAAGGCTAGAACTTGGTACATAGTATATTTATGCCAAAGAATGGGCTGCTAATCACTGCTTCATAATCCGAGTTTCTACTGGTTGGCCTTTTGGTGGGGAGATTGAAATTTGAATTTACAAAAGCAGACCCTAGCTATATGGCATGCCTGGTTTTGAGTCTCTAGTCTATAGTTCTATAGGAAAAGGAGGCTCCTTTGAGGATAATGAAGGGATACCTTAATCCAGAGAACCCATCAATTTCCCACTAACTGGAAAGAAAACTGATTTAGTGTTAGACCCTAAATGCAGAACAACTGGAAGATTCCAAGTGTGTATAGCTGTGTCTTTCTGTTCTCTGAATACACCAGTCTCCTTGAGGGCAAGGCTTCCAGTGTACTTGACTTCTTTGTTGAGTCTTTCGAGCTTTTCACTAATTTGCACTTGTTTTCTCAACAAATTCTCTTTAAGTTTCTTTTTTCCCCCTCTTGAATTTCCAGATTTTATTTAAATCATGAGAATATTAGGCTGTTAGTGTTCAAAGACCACTACTAAAAGCACTCGACAAAGTTAAAAAAAAAAATAGCAGTATGGAAAGACTCTTGCCTTTTGTATGTTCTCCACTCTTAAATACAAGCAGCTAAAAAAATCAAAAACCAAAAAAGCAGAACTTAAAGCTTACATATTTTTTAACCAGGGCAAGAAATACTGATGTAGAAACTGTCATTTCCCCTTGGCCTTTTTTCCCCTGGAACTGCTCTTTTGTGATTGTTCAGATTTCTGACGGCCAGGATTCCACAGCACATTTGTTTCTTCTCCGCTTTCTTTTTGTCTGGGAAGGCAGGTTTGGAACCCTTCACTGTAATGATGGTGTTGTATTTTTTCTAGGAGCAGTGGCGACACCTGGATTCTACTCAAAAGGAGCAATACTGGGATCTCATGCTGGAGACCTATGGGAAAATGGTCTCAGGAGGTGAGGGCATGGGGTAGCCTGATTGAAAGACTGGAACACTGTTAGGCATATGTGCTCAATTAAAAGTCACTAGGTAAAGGAAATCTCATAGACACAGTTGGGAAATTGGGCAAGTTGGAGATAGCAGAGTTATGTATAGTAAGAGCTTCTTCATATTGAAAGTATTTTGTATGCAGAAGTGTTGCGGGTGCATTCCTGGCATACGTCTTTAATCTGTGAAGTAGGTGATAGTGTTCCCTATTTATAGATGATGAAATTGAGTATCAGATCAAGTACTTGCTCACTATTATGTAGCGCATTAAGTGCTGAGTTACAATGAAACTTCATTATGACTGGCTCTGAGTTCATGCTCTCTTCTACTGAACCACTCGCCTCAGCTGAGCACAGGTGGGGCCCAGTCAGGATTCTTACACCAGCCTGCCAGGTGTTCTGTAGGCTCTTCTGGTGACCTGCCCAGACTCTTGCTTTTGTGGCCTTTACCTTGTATCCTGGTCATCTTGTGACCAAGACATATATAAGCTGCACACACTGTTTTAAGATGAGTATTCCTAAGTGGTCTCCAGAGCCTTCGTATTTTCCTTCATGTTTAGGGTGCTGCTTTGAAAGACAGGCCCACATGCTTCTCTTCCCATAGCAGGCATTTCCAATTCCAGAGCTGACCTGACTAATTCCACAGAATTTGGGGAAGAGCTGACAGGACTGCACCTTCATGTCAGTGAGAAGCTCCCAAGACCTACCTGCATAGGTGAGTGATTGGTCTGGAACCATTTCCAACCACCTGTCCTTAAATTGGAGATGGTAGGGGCAGGTGGGAAGGTATATTAGATTACATTGGTTATAACTATCTGTGATCTGGCTGGTCCATTTTGAGGATCAAGATTGCATCTGCACATCTCTGGCTATAGGGCTGTTGACACATTAATTTAACCATGGAAGGGAAACCACACATTGAATCTGCTGTTTTCAATCGTGTAGATGGAGACCAATACAGTTGTGTGTAGCATTCGGGTGCAGTGGCTTGTACCTGTAATCCCAGTTCTTTGGGAAGCCAAGGTGGGAGGATTGCTTGAGGCCAGGAGTTTGAGACTAGCCTGGGCAACATAGTGAGTCCCTGTGTCTACATAAAATAAAAAAAAAATTAGCCAGGTGTACTGGCATGCTCCTGTTGTCCTAGCTACTTAGGAGGCTGGGGCAGGAGGATCACTTGAGCCCAGAAGTCTGAGGTTGCAGTGGGCTATGATCGCAGCACTGTGCTCCAGCCAGGGTGACAGAATGAGACGCTATATCTTAAAACAAACAAACAAACAGACAAACAACAGATATGGATAGAATTCCATTACAAAAAAAGATTAGTAGCAGCCATTATTAGCCTTCTTACCAAGAAGATGCAGAGTGACTAGACTTTCATTATTCTGGTTATAGTGAAAAGTAATTAATCCATCCTCAGCAAAATAAATTAAACAAACAAAACTGTATTTTATCTCATCTGTATGCACCTAACAATAACATCAACAAATACATCATATAAACAAAATATTTTAAGACTAAGGAAAAAGGCATCTCCATTTGTTTTCTTTGCTTTCTATACTTTCTCTAAACATTGCAATCATGTAAAACCTTAACTGTCAAACCTGCATGCGCACGCACACACGCACACACACTCCCTTTTATGTACACAATAAATCCCAAAACCTTGGAGAAAGAAAAGGACCAAGGCTGGGAATTCTGGGAATTGTGTAATAAGCCATTCTTTCTACCCAGTGGGATCTAATTAATTATTTTCCTTTGCTAGTGTACTACAGAGAGAGCAATCATCAACTTGAACATATTTTAATTTTAAGCAATACATGTATCATTACACTATTACACAAAGATTCATTTTGAAACAGTATTTTTCAAACTGCTTTTTGTGACCAATTAGTGAGTCATGAAATGATTGTATAAGGTTGCAACCAGCATTTAAAGTAATAAAACAACAAAATTGAATATAAAATGTCAGGTGTAGGGGTGGGTAGGGTTTCAGGAAATACTTATTTCAAATATGTGTGTGTATATGTATACTTTATTTTGTATAAATGCACTTATTTCTGTTTTAGCTTGGGCTGCTATAACAAAATACTATAGACTGGTTGTCTTAACACATATTTATTTCTCAAAGTTCTGGAGGCTGAGAAATTCAAGATCAAGGTTCCCCATGGCTTGCTGATGTTGCTGTTGTGTGTCTTCACTAAGCAGAGAGAGCGCGAACTCCCTCCTCTCCTGTTGCTTCCTGGAAGGCCTTCATGACCTCATCTAGACCTGATCCCTTCCCAAAGGCCCCACCTATAAATACTGTCACACTGGGGGCTAGAGCTTCTACATCTGAATTTTTGAGGATCACAGTTTAGTCCATAGCACTTGTTGTGGGTAACAGTCAGAGAGTTTGAAAATGTTTAGAGTCTGTTGCAGTAGGAATTTGGGGAGAGGGGAATAAGCTTTATTTTTAAGAGGAGTTTTAGGTTCCTAGAAAAATTGAGTGGAAGGTACAGATTTCTGATATATCCGTTTCAGTCAGACATTATTATTTTTGATATATAGTGCACCATATCCTTACTCATTCTGGTTTTTGTTTGTTTTTTCCTTTGTCTTTAATTCCACTTGCTGACATAACCCCATTAGATCCTACCTTTAACTAGACTGTCTACAAGGAAAGCCTGAGTAAAAAAAAAAAAAAAACCCAAACAGAAAAAGGTGACTATAGGTTCTTGAAAGAAAGGATGTTTCCACATATGGATTGATTTGGAAGCAGTGTGCAGGATAGATCGGAAGGGATACTTGTAGGAGGAGAGCCTGTGGGAAGTCAGTGCAGGAGTCAGGGTGCAGGGAAGACACCCCGGATGTGCGTAGAGTCCGTAGTAATCATTTGGGAAAGGGTTGATCTGAAAACACAGTGATCCAGTCTGCCAGATCTGGATTCACACCAGGTGAAAAAGTCACAGATGAGAGCAAATATGCTGTTGACTTTGACCATATGGAAAAATAGCTCATAGTTAAAGCAGGCTAGCAGGGGGATCAGCCGCAAAAAGCCACATAATCTAATCAAAAACCCATGGGACTAAAATAATTATTTGATAAAATGATTCCTAAATTGTTAATCTAGAAGAATACAACATGCAAAAATAGTAAAAAAAAGTTTTAAAAGAAGACTGTTTCATGAATGTTATTAACAATCTGTTGTATGCTAAAGAAAATTTATTAAAATAGGGTGATACTGATATACAAATAGACGCATAGGCCAGTTTCAATGGGTTACTCCTATAATCCCATTATTATGGAAGGCTAAGATGGAAGGATCACTTGAGGTTAGGCGTTCAAGACTAGCCTGGACAGTATAGTGAGACCCCCCCCATCTCTACAAAACATAGTCTGGTGTGGTGTTCTACTGGGGAAGCTGATATAGAAGGATCACTTGAGCCCAAGAGTTGAAGGTTATAGTGAGCTATGATTGTGCCATGGCACTCTAGCCTGGGCAACAGAATGAGACCCTGTCTCTAAAATAGTAAAATTAAAAAAAAGAAAATAGATACACAGATGAGTGGGCCAGAAAAGGGAACCCTGAAAGACAATCTGGTCTGCATAAGGATTTCAAGTATGCTAAAGGAGGAGAAACATCATGAGGCCGTCATAATAAGTAGGGTTGGGAAAGAAGGCTCTTTAGGAAAAGGAGTCAACTGAGATTGTATTATTTATGTACCAAAATGAGTTGGAAATAGGTTAAAAAGAGATATAATATGTAAATAAAATAATAAAGAAGAAAATAATTGGATACTCAAATTGTGTCCTGGTGAGGAGGATTTAAAAGTATAAAAGTGATGGGAAAAATCAGTAAGGAAAAGATTAATGGACTTGAGTGTATTTAAAAAGGAACCCCTGGGTGGCGCCTGTGGCTCAAAGGGGTAGGGCACCAGCCCATGCCCATATGCCGCAGGTTGCGGGTTCAAACCCAACCCGGGCCCAAAAAAAAAAAAAAAAACCTGCAAAAAAAAGGAACCCCCCCCCCCCACACACACACCTCAGACGTATGAAAATCACCCCAAACAAAATTAGGGTATCTGAATTGGTAGAAAATATTTTTCATGAACATGAGAGACAAATGATTTGTTTTATTAACATAGAAAGAGTTAAAAGCAAGTTGGTAAGGAAAAAAGACTTCCCAGTAAAAAATGAGCAGCAGTCTTTGGATGAAAAATAGCTCATAAATGTGAAAAAGATCATCCTCTCATAACTTATGAATTAAAATTTAAAACAAAAACCATTTTTCACTTATCTAAACAGTATATATTTTTTAAAAATTCAATATTTAAGCACTGAATATACTTCAGTACTTAATATTGAATACGCACCTTTTATGCCTGCTTAGTTCCACGTACCAGGGGAGGGCAAAGCCACTCTGGAAATTGGGTTGCCAGGAGGTGTCTAGAGCCCTAATGTTTAGGCCTGTTGACATAGTAAGTCTGCTTCAATTTAAGGTATTGATTAGAGATGTATGAAGAAAACTTATGAAGAAAAGTGTTTATCACAGTATTAGTTGTAATAGTAAAAACACAATAAATTAACTTAGATTTCCACAGCAAGGGAATTTTTTTTTTTTTTTTGTAGAGACAGAATTTCACTTTGTAGCCCTTGGTAGAGTGCTATGGCGTCACAGCTCACAGCAACCTCCAACCTCTGGGCTTAGGCGATTCTCTTGTCTTAGCCTCCTGAGTAGCTGGGACTACAGGCACCTGTTACAATGCCCAACTATTTTTTGTTGCAGTTTGGCCAGGGCCGGGTTCAAACCCGCCACCCTCGGTATATAGGGCCAGCACCATACCCACTGAGCCACAGGCACCACCTGGCAAGGGAATTCTTAAGTAAATTATCTATTTAATGTGACATCTTTATAATGGGCCATTACTCAGTTCTTCAAAATGATATTTATAAAGGCTTCTTTAAAAATAAGAGAAAGTAGCTTTGCTATTTGTGAGAAATATGTTCTAAGGCTATGTGAATTAACAAATTAAAGTCTAGTTCTGTAGCACATGCCTAGGTCTCTGGCAGATAGTGTCTTACACTAATATATGAAACAGAATAGGGATAGATCTATAGGGATAAATAATTTATAAAAGCTGAAAATCCTGGGCGGCACCTATGGCTCAAGGAGTAGGGCACCAGCCCCATATGCTGGAGGTGGCAAGTTCAAACCCAGCCCTGGCCAAAAACTGCAAGGCCAACAAAGTGAGACTCTGTCTCAAAACAAAACAAAACAAACAAAAAAAAAGCAGTGCTGGGTTCGGTGCCTTGGCTCAAGCAGCTAAGTCTCCAGCCACATAAACCTTAGCTGGTGGGTTCAAATCCAGCCTGGGCCCACCGAACAGCAATGACGGCTGCAACCAAAAAATAGCCAGTTGTTGTGGCACATGCCTGTGGTCCCAGCTTGGGAGGTGGAGGCAGGAGAATCGCTTGAACCCAGGAGGTGGAGGTTGCTGTGAGCTGTGATGCCACAGCACTTTACTTGAGGCTCTGTCTCAAAAAAAAAAAAGCTGAAAATCCTACCACCAACATAATAATCTTTACTATATGCATCATTAAATAGTGATAACCAAAAACCTAAGTTATGATGAGAAAAACAGACTTTGAACTACAAATATGAGTTAGCGAAGCACATGTAAGTGCTTACTTCAAGGATAGACTGAGAGGTTCACTTTTCTGCTACAGCCTCACTGCATTGCACCCTTAGTAAAATTACACATTATTGCATTTTATGAATTTTTATGTTTCTTGTGAATGGGAGGATCCATGTTGAATCAATCAATACCATTTACAACTTAAATGCTACATAGCTGGATATAGAACTATATTGCAATATGATATCAATTATGTTGGAAAAAATAGCATATATATGCAACATGCAGGATTTAATTAAAAAGAGTAGAAAGAAATGTATTCTCAAAGTTGTTGCCTCTGGGTAGTAAGATTGAGGTTTGGTTTTCTTCTGGATACTTTTCTTTCTCTTCAGAATTTTTTTAGTGATCATATTTACCTTTCATATAATCACATAAAAATTAATTATTTTAAAAGTAGTTCTTGCATATAAAATGCTTTTTTTTTTACCTGGGCCTTTGATTGCATGCTACTTACTAATGGAGAGGTTAGGGGAAAAGCACTCTGTGGGCCCTCCTGTGTTGTATAGAGATTCTCAGCTCTGCAACTGAACCAGTTAGCCTTGAAGCCATGGTAAGTGAGGTGAGTCTAGGCATTCAGGCTAGATGATAATTTTCTTCCTCACTCACTGATGCCCTCTTGGTAAGAACAAATGTTTTGTGATGACCCTATCTTTGACATATGAATTAGGAATCAAGGGCATAACATTCATTGAATCATCTCGAATCTTTTTTTGTCTTTTAGGAGGTAGACAAGAGATTGACAAGGAGAATCTAAACTTGGAAAATCACAGGGACCAGGAGCCTGTGGATGCCTCCTGTCAGGCCTCGGGAGGGGCACCTTCCCAGGCTTCCTTGAGGGGCTTCTTTAGCGAGGATGAGCCAGGATGCTTTGGAGAAGGAGAGACTCTCCCTGAGGCTCCAGAAAACCTTCAGGATGAGGGGACAGGCGGACAACTCTCCTCTCAAGAAAGGAATTCTGGGAAACAACTAGGTCAGCATTTGCCTAATTCTCATCCAGAACCGCCTACCATGTGGCTTGAGGAGAAGAGAGAAGCCTTCCAGAAAGGACAGCCGAGAGCCCCCATGGCCCAGAAGCTCCCCACCTGCAGGGAGTGCGGGAAAACCTTTTATAGGAATTCTCAGCTTGTTTTTCACCAAAGAACTCACACTGGAGAGACATACTTTCAGTGCCCCATCTGCAAAAAAGCCTTTCTGCGGAGTTCAGACTTTGTGAAGCATCAGAGAACTCACACAGGGGAGAAGCCCTGTAAATGCGATTACTGTGGGAAAGGCTTTAGTGACTTCTCAGGATTGCGCCACCATGAGAAAATCCATACAGGAGAGAAACCCTATAAATGCCCCATCTGTGAAAAGAGTTTTATTCAAAGATCAAACTTCAATAGACATCAAAGGGTTCACACAGGAGAGAAGCCTTATAAATGTTCCCACTGTGGGAAAAGTTTCAGCTGGAGCTCGAGCCTTGACAAACATCAAAAATCCCACTTAGGAAAGAAGGCCTTTCAATAGCCAGTACCCAGACTTTCTTAGCCCATGTCTGTTTCCCAGTCCCTTTAAAAAAAATACTCAGCTTCACCTGAGGAATTGTGTCTCTGAGAGGAAATCCCTGTTCTCTTTTTTTCATGGATTGGAGAGAAGAGAACCTGGAGATGGTCTTGGACTTAGAGGATATATTGAATTGGATTTTGCGATGGTTAATTTCTTGGTTGTGCATCAGGAGAAAGAATACTCTTCATATTTCAGCCCCTCTTTCCTTTTGGACTGATGGAAAATGTCTTTAATTAGAGATCCAGTTTTAGAAATGCTATCTGGAAAGCATTTAAGTGGATTGGCTACAATCTTTGCTCATAGAAAGACCCTCAGATCAGCCCTTTAGAACTGGGTTCTAGAGCAGGCTTTCTGTTGGAGAAAGGGTGAAGAATAAAGGGCCAGTGAGCTTATGTGTGTTCTTTGTCATACAGGTGAAAAATTACCTTCATGGGCCCCTCATTTGAAATAAATTTTGTAGCATCACTTCTTATTTGTGTCTGAAATGTTCATTGTTTGTGTTGACTATAATCAAAATACTTTATTTAATAGAAGACCCTAAATGGTAGTTGAGTTCCAGGACCAGCTCTTACAAGCCTGATCAAGTTTATAATTAGCAGAATAGTAATGGGAAAGTACTAACCTTGTGCCCAAGTGAGATGTTGGCCAGTGCTGGGCACTCCTTTGTCTCAGGTAAGTTTGTCCTTGGAGTCCACTTCTGAGCCTGCCTCTCCCTTGATAGCTTGCCTCAAGCTTTCCTTCTTTCTCCTGGCACTCCACTTGGGCCATCACTTTTTGCCAAAGTGCTCTACTACTGTGGATGTTAGGAAGAAATCAATAGTATTGATCTAATATATAATACTGTCCAGAAGTTCGTTAACAGTTTATAGAAATCTAAGCTTTCTATTGTTCCTTGTCTTCAAAAATCACACACCTTTAAGTGTCCTACCCTCATATGGTAAGATTTTTTACCTTCCACCATCTTGGTCCTCTTGACTGGTCTTACTGTACTGTTCTGGGTGAGTTCAGGAAGGGTGATGCTAATGAGAAGGACGGAGTTGTGTCCCCCCCCAAACAAATTCACCCAGGGGCAATACATTAAGACACTGGCAAAAAGAAAAAAAAAAAAAAGACACTGGCAAACAACAGAAAGTACATTAGTGGTTGATGGGAGAGGGGGGACGCTCACGTTGGAGTTCTTAATTCCAGGGGGAATTTGTTAATTCCCTGATAGCATCAAGATGAGGAGTAAGATCCCATCTTAGGGTTACAGGAACCACAGGGAAGAAAGCAGGAACATCATGAAGGAATTAGTATTAGATTCTGTATTCATAGCAGAAATATGTAGGATAGTGGAATTTGAGGTTTTACATCAAAGCGTGGCCTTGAGACCAGCAGCACTGGCAGTTTATTAAACTTACCAAATAAAAAATACTGAAGAGTAGGATCTAGCAATCTTGTTTCATTAAGCCCTCTAGGGGATTCTGAAGTTTACTCATGTCTAAGAACCCCCTGTGCTGAATGGTAATTAATCCACCTACTAAGTCTCTAAGACGATATGAGGGAATAATGATTTGGGCACTTTTACACTTTTCTTGCCAGGCATTCTGCTTCATAGAGCTCCTTAAAACTTGTCAAAACCATAGGACCCTTTAGGCATTTAGTGAAAATTTCTTCCCTAGAGAAAAAGACAGAAAACTTTTAAGAGTAAAAATCATTAGGGAGGACTTTAGTTTCCTCTTAAATGATCTGAAGGATGATAAAACAACCCGTTTGCTTGATTACGTTTTATCTGCAGCAGATAGTATTAGTGTTAGATAAAAATAGGTTGAGTAGATATGTGAATTAATGAAGGATAAATACATGTATTCATACTCCCTTCTGTACAGCAGGGATCAACAAGATAGGACCCATTGCCTTTTTTTTTTTTTTTTAGGCAGAGGCTATGTTGCCCTGCGTAAAGAGCTGTGACATCACAGCTCACAGCAACCTCAAACTCCTGGGCCCAAGCAATTCTCCTGCCTCAGCCTCCCAAGTAGCTGGGACTACAGGCACCTGCCACAATGCCCAGTCATTTTTTGGTTGTAATTGCCATTGTTTGGCAGGCCCAGGCTGGGTGTGAACCTGTTAACTCCTTGTTTTTGTAAATAAAGTTTGTTGGAATGCAGTCATGCTGTTTCATTTACTTACCATCTGTGGATGCTTTGGGGCTGTGGTGGTAGAGGTGAGTAGTTGAACAGAGAAATGGCCCACAAATCCTAAAGTATTATATTTTCTATCTGGCTCTTTACAGAAACATTTTATCTCCCGCTCCTCCTCTCCCATGCAGGGTAGCATTTCTGAAACTATAGTGTGATACAGATTTGCCAAAGAGCTTGTTAAAATGGAGATTCTGATTGATGGGTAATGCCAGTGCTGCTGGCCCAACGACTTCATGGGGTAGCCGGGATGAGAGCACATAGGACAGTGTTGTGTAACAAGTTTTTGCAGCTTGTTTCTCTTGGTTTCTTTATGCTGTTGTGTTTTTTTTAAAATAACAATAATGATGTTTAAGACTAGAAACAAAAACCTCATGAAGAACGAATGAAGGTAGGTATAATTGGAAAAGAAATCAGATGATGCTGCTGCAACAAAATATTGAGTAATGATAATAATAATAATAATGCAAAAAAGGTAATGTTCACATTGTCAGGTAAAAGTATGTTTATCACAGACTGCTTTGACTAGTATGGAGTCACCAGTTAATTTCTTTTTTTTCCAAAGTCTCTATTTTTATAAATAAAAATAGAAGATAATTTCAAAAACAGATCAAACAAATCTTATAGACAATAGAAAAAGAAGAAATACTTCAAAATTGATTCCAAATGTCTATGTCTCTTTTTTTGTGCCCATACCGTGCTGTCTTGACCACCAGGGCTTTCAGTCCAGATGAAGTAGAATGGAAAAAATATATTATTATAAAGGGAAATGACAAACATATTTCGTTTATAAATGAGGATGCAATATGCTAAACAACATATGAACAAGTTGAATTAAAAAATATTGTTCAAATAATGTACTTTGGTCAAATTTAAATCTAATTTCTTTTTTATTAAATCATAGCTGTGTACATTAATGCAATCATGGGGTACAATGTGCTGGTTTTATATATAATTTGAAATATTTTCATCGAACTGGTTAACATAGCCTAAATCCAATTTATGTGAGAATTAGTCACTATTTATTTTTTTTTCTTTCCCTCTCCCCTCCCTCCTTCTCTCTCTGTCTGCTCTCTCCCGACCGTGTCATTAATTATCATTAATTGTCCTCATATCAAAGTTGAATACATAGGATTATTCATGCTTCTCCATTCCTGTGATGCTTCACTAAGAATAATGTGTTCCACCTCCATGCAGGTTAATACAAATGCTGCAAAATCTCCATTTTTTAAATGGCTGAATAGTATTCGATGGTATACATATACCACAGCTTACCAATCCATTCCTGGGTTGAGAGGTGTTTAGGGTGTTCCCACATTTTAGTGATTGTAAATTGAGCTGCAGTAAACAGTCTAGTATAAGTGTCTTTCTAATAAAAGTTTTTTTTTTCCTTCTGGATAGATGCCCAGTAATAGGATTGCAGGATCAAATGGGAGGTCTGGGTTGAGTTCTTTGAGGTTTCTCCATACTTCCTTCCAAAAAGGTATCAGTTTGCAATCCCACCAGCAGTGTAAAAGTTTCCTTCCTCTCCACATCTGTGCTAGCATCTGCAGTTTTGAGATGTTGTGATATGGGCCATTCTCACTGGAGTTAGATGATATCTCAGGGTGGTTTTAATTTGTATTTCTCTAATAATTAGGGATGATAAGCATTATCTCATGTTTGCTAGTCATTTGTCTGTCTTCTTTAGAGAAGGTTCTGTTCATCTCTTTTTCCCACTGATGTATGGGATTGTTGGTTTTTTTCATATGGGTTAATTTAAGTTCTGTATAGATTCTAGTTATTAAGCTTTTGTCTTATTCAAAACATGCAAATATCCTTTCCCATTTGCTTTGGTTGTTGTCTCCTTGGCTGTACAGAAGCTTTTCAGTTTCATTAAATCCCATTTGTTTATTTTTGTTGTTGTTGCAATTGCCCCAGAAGTCTTCTTCATAAAGTCTTTCCCTAGGCTGATATCTTCCAGTGTTTTTCCTATGCTTTCTTTGAGGATTTTTATTGTTTCATGCCTTAAATTTACGTCCTTTATCTGTCTTGAATCAATTTTTGTGAGTGGAGAAAAGTGCAGGGCCAATTTCAGTTTTTTACATGTAGATATCCAGTTCTCCCAGCACCATTTATTAAATAGGCAGTCTTTCCCCCAGTGTATGTTCTTGTTTGGGTTATCGAAGATTAGGTGGTTATAAGTTGTTGATTTCATTTCTTGTTGTTTTATTCCATTCCAAATGTCTATGTCTCTATTATTGTGCCAGTACCATGCTGTCTTGACCACTGTGGCCTTGTAGTATAGCCTAAAATCTGGTATGCTGATGCCCCAGGCTTTATTTTTATTACTAAGAACTTTCTTAGCTATACGGGTTTTTTCCTGGTTCCATACACAATGTAAAATCACTTTTTCCAAGTCTTGAAAATAGGATGTTGGTATTTTGATGGGGATGGTGTTGAACTGGTAGATTGCTCTGGGAAGTACAGACATTTTAACAATGTTGATTCTTCCCAGCCATGAGCATGGAAATGTTCTTCCATTTGTTAAAGTCCTCTGCTATTTCCTTTCTTAGGGTTTCATAATTTTCTTTATAGAGGTCCTTCACCTCTTTTGTTAGGTATATTCCTAGGTATTTCATTTTCTTTGAGGTTTCATTTTCTTTCTTTCTGTGGTGAAGGAAGTTGTGTCCTTAATTAGCGTCTCATCTTGGCTGTTACTGGTGTATACAAAGGTGACTGACTTGTGGATATTGATTGTCCTGAGACACTACTGTATTTTTTGATGACTTCCAATAGTCTTGTGGTTGAGTCTTTGGGGTTCTCTAAGTATAAGATCATATCATCAGCAAAGAGGGAGAGTTTGGCCTCCTCTGTTCCCATTTGGATGTCCTTTATTTTCTTGTCTTGCCTAATTGTATTGACTAGAACTTCCAGTAGTACGTTGAATAGTAATGGTGACAGAGGACAACCTTGTCTGGTTCCAGTTCTAAGTAGAAAAGCTTTCAGTTTAACTCCATTCAGTAAAATATTAGCTGTGAGTTTGTCATAGATAGCTTTGGACTGAGCTGCTGAGCCAGAAAGGAGCTAATATCCTGCCTGCACAGCCACATCGGGGAGCTCCCCCTGCAAATCGCAGCATGGGGATTGGCCGGTAGAACTTGGGTGAGTAATCTAGTGACTGAGCTGCCCAAAGGTGGAGACTAAGACGCTGGAGGAAGAGCAGAGATCTAACTGGCAGATTATACCCCGGCCCTCAGGAACATGGAGTGAGACCAGTTTTGGCACACTGGATAAGCAGGCAGCTATGCCAGGAGAGATCCCAGCGATAAGTGCTTTCCTTGGGAAGCTTCTGCTTAGCCAAGATTCACAGTTTGGAGTGTCTTTTAAGCGGGGTGAGGAGACACTTGGGCTCCTAAGCCTGCAGGGTCCGAGAAATCAGCAGAAGCCTCCAGTCTCCATCTTGTACAGCGGTATCAACGTTGTGATTGACATCTCATACCTCAGAAGATCACCTGTTGCCTGGACTATATTCAGAAAGATACACATACTGTTTTGGTTTTTTGGTTTTGAGTTTTTTGTTTTGTGGGTTTTTTCCCCCTTAATTTCAACATTTTTCCCTTTACATTTTTCCTTTTTTTCTTTTTTCCCTTTTCTTTCTTCATTATTCTAGTTTAAATACAATCTTCCATTTTTGCCTTCTTTAACAATTAGAACTTCATTTTTGCTAGTGTTTCTGCTCCTGTTATTTTTTCCCCCCCAATTTTATCCCATAAGGGTTTTTGTTTGTTTTGGTTTGATTTATAATATTTTTGTCTTTCCTCTCTATCTGGTGGAAGCATATATCAGGCTGGTAAAGAGTGGGTGACTTCAAGGGAACCACCCAACCCAGCACCCCCAGAGGTGGGGGGTTTTTAAGGTTGGGTCAAAGTACCCTATTATACACCTATATTACTCCTGTCTCCTTCTTTCAGTGCCTTTCTTCTTTTTGTCAATATTTCCTTTTACTCACCTCCTCTTCTTTCTCTTTTTTCTTTCTTTTTAAAATCTTTTTCCCCTTCTTGCTCTTCAATCTTCTCATCCTTCTGGTCCTTTTCCAAAAGGACTCATTAAAACTTTAGGCCAGAGGCACAGTAACTTAAAGAGCAAGAGTAAGTGAAAGGAAAATTAGGGCAAGGAAACAGATATAAGAAAACACTTATGAAGAAGAATCAGTAGAAAAATCCTGGCAACATGAAATACCAGTCCAGAGCAACCCCTTCAAGGGACTGTGAGGTAGCTACAGCAGAGGATTCCACCTATTAAAAAGTGTTAGAAATGACAGAAGGTGAATTCAAAATACAGATGATGAAAACAATGAAGGAAATTGCTGAGACAGTGGAAAACAATAAAAAAAGAAGGAAATTGATGAGAAAGTGGAAAATAACCAAAAGGAAATACAAAAACAGAATCAAATAAGAGATGAATGATATGAAGAATATAGAAAGGATATAGCAGAGCTGAAGGAACTGAAGCAGTCAATTAGGGAATTTAAAGATGCAATACAAAGTATCAACAATAGATCATGCAGAAGAAAGAATCTCAGATAT
>CAUYON010168836.1:0-20290 GCA_963573935.1 Arctocebus calabarensis
CTGCGCAACTGGGGGCCTTCTTGATGTGGTGGGGTTAAGTGGCTCTGTCTTATTTTCAGCTGGTCTCTGTCTTACCCTAGAGAATTGGTTACTCTGTGTTGGATTCTGAGCTGTGGAGGAAAACCAGCAGTTAGGTCCCCACGCCCTGCACAATGATTCCACAACAATTGGAAAGGAAAATCAAATCTTCCCACTACCACACACCCAGTGTACAGTGTTGGAAAGTCCACGGGTGATTGGCCCAGTTGAAGAGGTACCAATCAATTGTCCCAGCCAGTACCAACCTCAAATCAAATAGTTGAAAAGTCTCTGGTGACTAGACAGTGGAAGTCTGCTTGCAGCTTTAGTATAACTTGCTCCAGGGTTGTGTGAGCTCAGGAGGGCCCCCCCAGCCAGTAAATTAGCCTGGGAAGGTTGATGCCTCTTTCCCCGCCTTGCCCCTCTGTCACACCCAGTCTCTGGTAACCCTGCAGGGCTGTCGTCCAGTTCCCTCCAATGAGCAGATGCTCTAGAGGTTTGTGCCTGCCTAGGTCACACAGGGCTCTGTGGCTCCTCAGCCAGTCCATCAGTTATGTCAGTGTTGGCGGGGGGGTGATGGTGGTGAGGCCTGACAAACTGGGTAGTTGATAGGGGCTGGGGCAACTCACTCAGTTCCAGCCCTGTCCCTGATTGATGTAAAGTAGATGAAAAAGCTGATAGAACAGAACAAGTTCGCAGAATTTCTGCCCTGTGGAAGAGACGCTGGGCTGCTAATAGTCCTGACTAAGTCTGTGAGCTTCAGCCCTTTGTTTCAGCTGTCATCCCCTAAGGGTCAGGTGTGGCCGAAATTTAGCAAAGCCTTTTCAGCGCTGGACTTGGTGCCTCAGGGGACCACCTGTCCACTTGTCCACTTTGGCCAGGCACCTTTCTGCTTACTCTTCTCTCACCACTCCTGAGCTGGGAGAACAGTGCAGACCAGAAGCAGCCTGCACCCTGTCCACACCCCTCAAGAAAGTGTTCAAGAATCTGGACTCCATGGAGGACAGACCTCCAGACCTCAGGGTGAGAGTAGAGGGGAGTGCTGGGAGTTCCAACTTGCAGGTAGAGAATATATACAGTTTTATACAGCTTTATGCCTGGCAGGAGAGTACCGTGGCACCTTAGTAGGGGAAGGAGGTCCAGTTTTTAGAGGGTCTCTCCCGTGGGGTAGAGTGGGAGGACATCTGAACTCTGCTTGCTTGTTTGTATGGAGGTATGGAGTATACTGCGAGCTGTTCTCTTGGGGGAGGGGACTCCTGTCCGCTTGGTGATGTGCTCTGTACCTTTTGTTTGTCTCTTGGGGTCGCAGGTCGCTCCAGCAGGGTTGATGTGCGTTCCTCGACCTTGTCTCTTGGCTCAGCTCCAAACCATTGGCTTTCTCACTAAATTTCTGTCCTTTAACTCTCCTTCTGGACAGGAGCATCTGCAGTAAGCTGGCTACAGACCGCCATCTTGGCTCCTCCTGTTTACATAATCTTAGAAGTCTCCTATGTAAGATATGCTTGAGGGAAATAGCTAAAATTGTCATTAAAGTATTTTCTTCTATTTTTCAAGAAAAATAAATTCACTAAAGGCATAACAAGTGTTTGTCTGAGCAGAAGAACTGCATCCTAGTTCAATCAGTCTGTAAGAGAGGAGTGAATTCTAACTTCATCTGCCTTTTTGTTTCATTCATGTTTGATTAGGTGACACCCATCCACACTGAGGAGTTCCATCTACTTTATTCTGTCCATCAATTCAAGTTTTCTTCTGGAAACAGGGTGAAGACACACGAAGAAAAAATGTCTAACCATATACCACAATTTATTAATCCATTCGTGGGTCGATTGGCCCTGGACTTTTTCCATGACTTAGAAATTCTGAATTGGGCTGCAATAAGCATTATGCTACAAATATCTTTGTTATAATGTGATTTTTGGTCTCCCAGATACATACCTAGTAGAGGAATTACAGGATTGAATGGCAAGTCTATTTTTAGATCTCTAAGTATTCTCCAAACATCGTTCCAAAAGGAACATATTAGTTTGCATTCCCACCAGCAATGTAGAAGTGTCCCCTTTTGTTCACATCCACGCCAACATCTCTGGTTTTGGGATTTTGTGATGTGGGCTAATCTTACTGCAGTTAGATGATACCTCAAAGTAGTTTTGATTTCCATTTCTCCAATGATTAAGAATGGTGAGCTTTTTTTCTTGTATCTGTAGGTCATGTACCTGTCTTCTTCAGAGAAGTTTCTCTTCAAGTCCCTTGCCCACCCTGAGAAGGGATCACTTATTCTTTTCTTGCTAATACATTTGAGTTCTCTGTGGATTCTGGTTATTAAACCTTTGTCAGAGACATAACCTGCAAATATCTTCTCCCATTCTGAGGGCTGTCTGCTTGCTTTACTTACTATGTTCCTGGCTGTGCAGAAGCTTTTTAGTTTGATCAGTTCCCAGTAATGTATTTTAGATGTTGCTTCAATTGCTTGGGGTGGGGGGGGAGTCCTCCTCATAAGATATTTGCCCAGGCTGATTTCTTCAAGAGTTTTCCCTGTACTTTCTTCTAGTATTTTAATAATTTCATAAAGTCTTAAGTTTAAATCTTTAATCCAGTGTGAGTCTATCTTAATTAATGGTGAAAGGTGTGGGTCTAGTTTTAGTCTTCTACAGGTCGCCAGCCAGTTCACCCAGCAACATTTGTTCTAGGAAATCTTTCCCAACTGAATCTTTTTAATTGGCTTTTCAAAGATCAAATAATGGTAAGTAGCTGGTTCATCTCTTGGTTCTCTATTCTGTTCCATACATAGAGCTCTCTGTTTTTGTGCCAGAACCATGCCGTTTTAATCACTATCAATTTATAGTATAGTCTGAGGTCTGCTAGCATGATTCCTCCTGCTTTGTTTTTATTTCTGAGTAATGTCTTGGCTATTCCAGGTTTTTTCTGATTCCATATAAAATGAAGTATTTTTTTTTTGAGATCTTTAAAGTATGACAGTGGAGCTTTCATAGGGATTGCATTAAAATTGTATATTGGTTTGTGTAGTATGGACATGTTAACAATGTTGATTCCCCCGCCATGAGCATGGTATGTTTTTCCATTTGTTAACATCTTTAGTATTGTGGTATATGTGCACCATGAAATATTATGTAGCCTTAAAGAAAGATGGAGACTTTACTTCTTTCATGTTTACATGGATGGAGCTGGAAGATATTTTTCTTAGCAAAGTATCTCAAGAATGGAAGAAAAATTATTCAATGTACTCAGCCCTACTATGAAACTAATTTATAGCTTTCATATGAAAGATATAACCAAATTATATCACAAAATATGTTGCTGGGCAAGGGAGGGGAGGGGAGAGAAGGAGTGGACAGAGGATAATTGGTGGGACCACACCTATGGTGCACCTTAGTAGTGTACAGGTGAAACATAATAAATGTAGAATATAAATGTCTTAACACAACAACTAAGAAAATGCCATGAAGGGTTTGTTAAAATATTAAGAGTTTGATGAAAATATTTCAAATTACGTGTAAAACTAGCCCATTGTATCCCATATTTGCATTAATGTACACAGCAAGCATTTAATAAAAAAATAAATTAGGTAAATATAAATAAAGTAAATGTTTACGACAGGAAGGTTTAACTTCCAAGTTGTCTCAATAGGCTGCTGAAAAAAAGAAATAATAGCGCTGCAAAAGATTTTCTTTACTTTTTGCTAACTGACCTAACACAAAGACTTAATTTCTTTTTTTTTTAAGACTTAATTTCTTATCAACATAACCTCTATATTGTCTTTATTACACTGTTGATTACTTGAGGAACACTGAGCTTCATAAAGTTAAAGTTTTTACTTTATTGTAAATTTCTCTATGGCCTCCAAAGACTTTTGATTATTACTCTTGCTTAAGTAATTGGTTATTACTTTACAATGATCTGTAATTCTGTTCTAATCAAATATTTTGAGCATTTTAACATTTTTGTCCAATGTCCTCGAAAATCACATCAGTGCTATATCAAATATTATTAACTAAGCCTTGTACTGTTACGTTGCAGGTCCTTGACTTCTGATTTGACCAAAATCAAGTGAACCAAAGCCTTGTCTTTAGACCTGAAAGAAGGCAATAGTCATATGAACTGCTTTCATAAGACAAAGAATCAAGCCTGCATTCAGACACATTGGGGTTCATTTAATAGTTTTCCTTCTATTTCCATTAGTACAATTTGTTACTAGAGAATTTGAATATGTAGCTACCTATAAGCTTCCTTCTCCTGTCATTATCAGAAGTAGGTATGATTTATAATTTTTTCGTTTAAAATGTGGTTACTTCTTTAAAGGGATCATGAAAAGCATTTTTATATAAGTCTGTTCTCATACTCCAATAGCTTTATCAAAATGCCTATCATTTATCTAGCAAATTTCTATAAGTCTAAAACTTAAACCAAAGTTATAATAACTCAGTATTTATAGGCAGTTAATTTTGTAATTTCGCTTTTGGCATTTGTTTTATGCTCTTACGTTGCCTAAAATGTTTTAAAGCAGCAGTTCTCAACCTGTGGTCAGGACCCCTTTCTAACAGTGAAAATACATCCTGCATATGAGATATTTACATTACAGTTCTTAACAGTAGCAAAATTACAGTTATGAAGTAGCAACAAAAATAATTTTATGGTTGAGGGTTACCACAACATGAGGAACTACATTAAAGGGTTGTGGCATCAGGAGGCATTAGGAAGGTTGAGAACCACTGTTTTAAAGGGTCACTGAATGCCTGTGGACCTGAATCCCATTAAGCTTTTAGTTGACTGTGAGCCTTTTGGCAATAAAACCCCTTGGTTGCACCAGGGGACAGGATGAACCCAGGGCAGATAAGCCACACTAACCAGGTAATGATGAGACAAAGTTAAAATTTGCCAAATTTGGTAAATATTTGCCAAAAAGAGGAAAATGTAAGCACATTCACTGACTTAATGGATCCCCCCCTTGTTCAATGGGGCACCAGAAAAGCCCTAAAAGTAAGTTCCTGGTCACGAGGGAAGGGAGGTCACACACATCCCATTATAGCTCATTCCAGTTGGAGATCAGCATTAATGTTAAAATAGAGATCAGAAGACTAATTATAAACAGAACCTAAAAGGTTATGCCAGGCAAGCGTTAAGGTGCAGGTCTAAAATTATAGGGAAAAGCACTCAGATAATAGTAATACAGTGTGTTGAGAACAAACTGATTACCCCTTTACTGTTTGTGGGTGCAATCTATTCAGTTACCACCACTAAATTTGCACAGATACTTCTCTGTATACAGCTGTTCACTACTCCTCAAGTCCTATATAGAGTAAAAATTGTATCCAACATTTCTCAGACTAAGAACTCAATTTTTAGTGGTATCCCCCCGAATATGATACAGCAATGAGGATCCCTCCTAATCTATGCAAAGCCTTGAAACCCAAAATTCATGGTCTCTGTCCATTTGTCACTTTAACTACAATAAAATCAGAACTAAGAAGTCAATAAGCCACGGGAAAGTCACAGTGATTATGATTTCAATGTGAGCTGGCTGCAGATGGGCCCTTCTGGAGGGTATGATCCTCCTCTGAGATAAAGTTTTGTATGCAGTTGGGAGGCCAATGGCTACTAACTTTAGTCTTCAGGGGTTACGCTTCATTTGACTTAGAGTGACCACCATTTCACTCCAAAACAGGAGATCTCCCTTTAAAACACTCCTACAGAATTATTTACCAGTGTGGGTCATGATCTCCTGGGGGGAACTCCCAACAGAGATGAATATTTCTTTGGCCACTCCCTTCTCCTCTGTTAGGATGTAGCTGCCCACTACCTGTAAGAGAAAGTTTATCTAAGATTTTAAACATTATTGCTAGTGAAACTGCTGTTACTCTCACAGGAAACCATTGCTAAAGATTTTCTTGGTAACTGTGTTGCCCTTGACTACAGCCCTCCATAATGAGTCTGCATGGTGGATAACACCATATACTGCACTTATATGAATTTCTCCTCTGAAACAGAGACCAGTACTGACAAAATTAGACAACATCAACATGAGAATAGTTCCCAATACTAGATTCCCAGGAAGCAAAGTAACAGAGCAAGAAAAGCAGAGTCAGAATTCTGGCAAGTGAGCCCAGGTGTATAAAGGTCAAGGCCCTGAGTAGTGTGTCTCATGGGTGGTTGACAGATTAAAAAATCATGTATACTTTGAGAAGCAAGTCACCACATCTGGGCCCTGACTGTAAGTACAAGTAATACAAATGGGAAAGGTGTCCTAAGCCACATTACTGAGGTACTGTATATGGCCCCAGAGGGCATGGGTTGTGAGGAATTGAGGAAAGGCCAGATCTCAGATGACTACAAAAATCTGAGTGTGTGAGTGGGTGTTGAAACGTTGTACAATAGTAACAGAGAGATTTTCCCATATTTCCCACACCACTGGTTCCATAAAGCCCCATGACTTAGTGGACAGGAATATGTAGCAGGATTACTTGAGTCTCAGGCTGTGTCAAATTGGTTTGTCAAGGAAAAAGTCTCTCATCAATGGGCAAACAGTTTGCTACTCTCTGAAGTAGCCACAGCAGAAGAAGTCTGCTTGAGCAGGTATCAGAGATGCTCCAAGGGAGTGAACATCTATTTGCCCCAGTGTTGGAGTCCTCAACTGCAGGAGCTGAGTGAGTTTCATTTTAGACCTTCTTCAGTTAGACCCAATCATGGTGGATTGAAATAGAGATCTCTGGGACTTTAACAGGTTTTGGGGTAGAAAGTAAGATGTTTCCAGGTTGAATTAGCTGGGATGTGGGCGACTTAACCTTCCATTGTTTGATGGCACTAATTTCCATGATGTCAAGTATCGGCCCCAACAATGGTATAGGTTCCCTCCCAGTGGTTTGGTTGAAATGAGAAGATGAAGAAAAATGAAAACATGAGAAACAAAGAGAAAGTTTAAGAGGTAGATGGGCCAGGAGACTGCATGTTCTTCTTAATGAGGTTTAAAACAGATGCAGCATCCTCTTCTAGGTTAGCTCCATTTTTATTTCATACACCATTATTTTAATCATAAATCTCCTGAGATAAAGGCAAACAATTACCTTATCGTTCTTGCTATACTTGCATTTTTCCAACTAAACTATTTCTTTAACTAACTACATTAATTGAATGGATTTTTTTTTTCTTTTATTACTCTAAGGTATTTGTGATCTTTAACACAAACGGAACATGGAACCTTGAAAGCAATCCAAGAGCAGGACATCAGAGAAGACCCCAATTAGGCCATGCACACAAACCACAGGAGTGACAATTAATACTCAAGAAGCTTTTTGCTCAGAGAGACGCTTCTGATCATGCCAAGGCAGCAGAAGAAAAGATATTTTATCTTCTTATCCAGTCTGGAGTAAATATGCCATCTTTAACAAAGTTTAAACATTCTGTATACTCTAATTTTACAAAAGCATTCCCTCTCCCATGGTTATTATCCTCACCCATCTGGGCTAGTCTTGCTAGCTTAGAGACCTCTGCAGCTGAAGAGTCATGCTAGGGGAGGGGCAAAACTTCTGCAAGATGCTTCTTGAATTTTTTTTATTTTATTTTACTTTATTTTATTTTATTTATGTAATCATAACTATGAACATTGATGCATTTATGGGGTACAGTGTACTGGTTTGATATACAACGTGAAATTCTTACATAGAACTTATCAACAATCCTCACCTTGCTTTTTATTTGTTTTGGTAAGACAATTATACTCTATTCTTAATAGTTTTGAAATGTTCCATTGCATTATGAACATCAGGTGAAGTCCCACCAAATACCCTCCTCCTCCTGGCCTCAAGCCTCTGGCAGTGCATGTTGTACTGGGTTCAGGATTTCCCACATCCACTTCTCCCCTGTTTCTGTTTTCCTTTGCTCATTTTCTGCAATCCTTTCTTTCTTTCTTTTTTTAATTTGTATTAAATCATAGCTCTGTACACTAATGCAATCATGGGGTACAAGTGTCATATACACTTAGAAATATTTTCATCAAACTGTTTAATGTACCCTTTATCACATGTTCGAAGTTATTGCATGAAGACATTTATATTCTGAATTAGGTAAGTTTCACCTGTACCCTTCTCAGAAGCACTGCAGGTGTGCTCCCACCAATTTCTCTCCATCCACTGATCCTCTCATTTCCCCTCCCCTCCCTTGTCCATATCCCTGTATTCTTGTGCTATAGTTGGGTTATAGGCTTCATATGAAAGCAATAAATTAGTTTCATAGTGGGACTGAGTACTTTGGATAGTTTTTCTTCCATTCTTGAGATACTTTGCTAAGAAGAATATGTTCCAGCTCCATTCATGTAAACATGAAAGAGGTAAAGTCTCCATCTTTCTTTAAGGCTGCATAATATTCCATGGTGTACACATACCACAATTTATTAATCCATTTATGGGTCGATGGGCACTTGGGCTTCTTCCATGACTTAGCAATTAGGAATTCAGCTGCAAAAAACATTCTGCTACAAATATCTTTGTTAGAATGTGGTTTTTTGGTCTTCTGGATGTATACCTAGTAGAGGAATTATAAGATCGAATGGCATGTCTATTTTTCGGTCTCTACGGATTCTCCAAATATCTTTCCAAATGGAATGTATTAGTTTGCATTCCCACCAGCAATGTAGAAGTGTTCCCTTTTCTCCACATCCAGGTCAATATCTCTGGTTTTGTGGTTTTGTGACGTGGTCTAATATTACTGGAGTTAGAAGATATCTCAAAGTCATTTTGATTTCCATTTCTCTGATGATTAAGGATGATGAGCATTTTTTCATGTGTCTGTAGGCTGTGCTCCTGTTTTCTTCAGAAAAGTTTCTCTTCAAGTTCCTTGCCCAGCCTGAGATGGGATCATTTGTTCTTTTCTTGCTAATACATTTGAGTTCTCTGTGGATTCTGGTTGTGAAACTTTTGTCAGAGGCATAACATGCAAATATCTTCTCCCATTCTGAGGGCTGTCTGCTTGCTTTACTAACTGTGTTTTTGGCTGTGCAGAAGCTTTTTAGTTTGATCAGGTTCCAGTAGAGTATTTATGATGCTGCTTCAATTGCCCAGGGAGTTCTCCACATAAAATATTCATCAAGGCTGATTCCTTCAAGAATTTACCCTGCACTTTCTTCTAGTATTTTTATAGTTTCAAGTCTTAAGTTTAAATCTTTAATCCAGTGAGAGTCTATCTTAGTTAATAGTGAAAGGTTTGGGTCTAGTTTCAGTCTTCTACAGGTCACCAGCCAGTTCACCCAGCACCATTTGTTAAATAGGGAATCTTTTCCCCACTGAATGTTTTTAATTGGCTTGTCAAAGATCAAATAATGGTAGGTAGCTGAGTTCATCTCTTGGTTCTCTATTCTGTTCCATATATCTACCTCTCTGTTTTTCTGCTAGTACCATGCTGTTTTGATCACTATGAATTTATAGTATAGTCTGAGGTTTGGTAGCATAATTCCTCCTGCTCTGCTTTTATTTCTGAGGCTATTCAAAGTCTTGGCTATTCAAGGTTTTTTTCTGATTCCATATAAAATTATGTATTTTTTTGAGATCTTTAAAGTATGACAATCAAGCTTTAATAGGGATTACATTAAAATTGTATATTGCTTTGGGGAGTATGAACATTTGAACAATGTTGATTCTTTGTAGGCACCCATGAGGATGGTATGTTATTCCATTTGTTAACATCTTCAGCTATTCCTTTTCTTAGAGTTTCGTAGTTCTCTTTATAGATATCTTTCATGTCCTTTGTTAGGTAAACTCCCAAATATTTCATCTTCTTTGGCACTACTGTGAAAGAAATAGAGTCCTTGACTGTTTTTTCAGCTTGGCTATAGTTGGTATACATAAAGGCTACAGATTTATGAGTGTTGATTTTGTAGCCTGATACACTGCTGTATTCCTCAATCACTTCTAAGAGTTTTGTAGTAGAATCCTTGGTGTTTTCCAGATATACAATCATATCATCTGTGAAGAGTGAAAGTTTGATCTCTTCTGACCCTATATAGATACCCTTGATTGCCTTTTCTTCCCTAATTGCAATGGCTAAAACTTCCATTAAAATGTTGAAGAGCAGTGGAGACAATGGGCAACCTTGCCTGGTTCCTTATCTGAGTGGAAATGATTTAAATTTAACTCCCCTCAGTACAATATTGTCTGTGAGTTTGCTGTAGATGGCCTCTGTCAGTTTAAGAAATGTCCCTTCAATACCAGTTTTCTTAAGTGTTTTGATCATGAAGGAATGCTGGATATTATCAAAGGCTTTTCTGCATCAATTGAGAGAATCATATGGTCTTTGTTTTTTAATTTGTTTATGTGCTGAATTATAGTTATACATTTATGTTTATTGAACCAGCCTTGAGACCCTGGGAGAAAACCCACTCGGTCTTAATTTGTTTGACATGTTGCTGGATTCTGGTTGTTAGGATTTTATTGAATACTTTTGCATTAAAATTCATTAGTGATATTGGTCTATAATTTTCCTTTCTAGTTGGGTCTTTTCCTGGTTTGGGGATCAAGGTGATGTTTGCTTCATTGATTGTGTTGGGTAGTATTCCTTCTTTTTCTATATTTTAGAAAAGGTTGAGTCAAATAAGTGCTAGTTCCTCTTTAAAGGTTTGGTAGAATTGTGACGTGAAGCCATCTGTTCCTAGGCTTTTGTTTTTGGGGAGATTTTGTATAGTTGATGCTATTTCAGTCTGAAATGTTGATTAGATTACAATAATTGAAATCTCATCATATTGTGTATTACCCTATTGATATAGACCTGCTCAACATTTCCACTTCATTCTGTCTGAGTCTTGGGAGGTGGCATGCTTACAAGGATATTGATTAATTTTCTTTAGATTTTCATATTTCTAAGAATACAGTTTCTTGTAATATTCATTAAGGTTTTTTTAATTTCTGAGGAATCTGTTATTTCATCATTACCATTTCTGATTGATGAAATTAGAGATTGTAGTCTTTTGTTCCTGCTTAGGTTAGCCAAAGGTTTATCTGTTTTATTGACCTTTTCAAAAAACCATGTTTTCAATTTATTGATCTGTTGTATAATTTTTTTGTTTTCAATTTCAATTAATTCTGCTCTAATTTTGGTTATTTCTTTTCTTCTGCTGGATTTTGGATTGGAATGTTCCTACTTTTCCGTTGCTTGAGATATCCCATTAAGTTGTCATCTTCCTCTGTATCCATTCTGTTGAGGAAGGCTTGCAGTGCTATAAAATTCCCTCTTAGGACTGCCTTTGCAGTATTCCAGAGGTTCTGATAATTCACATTTTCATTGTCATTTTGTTCCAAAAATTCAGTAATTTCCTTCTTAATCTTGTCTATGAATCATCTATTATTCATCATAAGGTTATTTAGCGTCCATGTTTTTGTATGAGTATGCAGATTCCTGTTGTTACTGAGTTCCTCTTTTATTCTATGATGGTCTGAGAAGATGCAACAAATAATTTCTATTCTTTTAAATTTGCTGAAGTTAGACTTGTGTCCTAAGATGTGATCAATTTTGTATGTTCCGTGGGCTGATTAGAATAATGTGTATTCCATTTTGTTAGGATAAACTGCTCTGTAGATGTCTGTTAAATCCAGTGGTTGAATGGTTAAGTTTAAATCTAAAATTTCTTTGCTTAGCTTCTTATTAGAGGATCTATCCAACACTGCTAATGGAGTGTTAAAATCTCTGACTACAATGGAGTGAGAGGAAATCAAGTTGCTCATGTCTGTTAGAGTTTCTCTTTTAAATTGAGGCACATTCTGGTTTGGTGCATAAATATTAATAATTGAAATCTCATCATATTGAGTATTACCCTTAAAAAATGTGAAGTACTCATCTTTAACCTTCCATACTTTGGTTGGTTTAAAGCCTATTATATCTGTGAATAAGATCGCACACCTGCTTTTTTCTGCTTTCTGTTTGCCTAGAATTTAGATGACCATCCCTTCACCCTCAGTACATATTTATCCTTTAAGTTAAGATGAGATTCTTGTTTACAGCAGATATCTGGCCTGAGTTTTTGTATCCAGTCAGCCAACCTGTGCCTCTTTATGGGACAATTTAAGCCATTCACATTAATTGAGAATATTGGTAAGCCTGGTAGAATTTTGGGTATCAAGTTTTTTGAAAGTCTAGTGGACATTTTTAATCCTTTCACTATTGTGGTAGTTGGAATTTGATCAAAAGTTTCTGAGTGAGTTTACATTTATGGTGGAGGATTATGCTGGTCATTATGGAAGATAGGTCTGAGAATATCCTGGAGAGCTGGTTTAGTTATGGCAAATTTCTTCAACAAGTGAATGTCATTAAAGTATTTAATTTATCCATCATAAATGAATGTCAGTTTAGCTGGGTATAGGTTCCTGGATTGAAAGTTATTTTGTTCTAGGAGATTAAAAGTGGATGACCACCCTCATCTAGCTTGAAATTTTTCAGCAGAGAGATCTTTAGTCATTCTAATATTCTTCCCCTGGTAGGTTATGGTTTACTCATGTCTTGCTGCTTTCAGAATTTTCTCCTTCATATTAACTTTAGTGAAGTTAATTATGATGTGCCTGGGTGATGTCTTATTCAGGTCGACCCAGTTCCCTCCAATGAGCAGATGCTTCAGGGATTTGTGCCTTCCTGAGTCACAGGGAGAGATCTATGTCTCTTCAGCCATGCCACTACAGTCTGCCACCATCCGACAGGGGGAGGTGAAGCCTGACAACCTCGGGTGCTTAATTGGCACTGGGGTATTTCACTCAGTTCCAGCCCTGCCTCTGATTGATGTTGCTAACAGAATAGAATAACTTCACAGAATTTGTTTCTGTCCCAGCTATGTTCCTCTGGGAATAGGATGCTGTTTGAGCCACTTGCCCTGTCTGTGCCACTGCCCAGTCTCAGCTGCAGTTCCTATTATGGCATATGCAGACAGAACAGGCCCTTAGCTGTCAGTTCCAACCACTGCCTGCCTGCCTTTGCCTTAGCTTTGATCCTCTGAAGGATGGGTGCATCTGAGGCTCAGTGAAGCAGTCCTGTGGGTCAGTACCTCTATGGGAGTCTGCTGCCTCTACACACAAGTATTCGAGTCCTGGCACTCTGCTGAGGCTGGTACTGCCTCAGGCGTACCCTTCATTCATGGGGCCTGTGTTTCTGTCCCAGATCTGTTCTGCCAGTGGCTGCTACCAGAGAAGATGCCTGGCTTCCTTTGGTTGCCCAGAGACACTGGGTGTGTCCTTTCAAAATATGCCCAGGGTTGTGAGCCTTATGGTTCCCACTGCTACAGCTGCCACTCTGTGCCTCAGGGCACCACCACTCCTGTATGGTTCCCTCTCAGCTAAGGTTTCTTATCAGCTGGCCATCTGCTCCCTTCTCCCGTGCTGGACAATCAGCACAGGTCAACAATAGCCCATGCCCCATCCACATCCCTGGAGGAAATGCCCAAGAATCTGGACTCCATGGGGGACAGGCTTCCATACTTTTCATTTGTAACCTTGAGGTCACAGCTCACCTGAGCAGGGTTCATGTGCATTCTTCAACCTTCTCTCTTAGCTCAGATCCAAACCATTGGCTTTATTGCTAAACTTATGTCCTTTAACTCTCCTGGATGGGAAACTCTGTGGAAAGGTGACTCCAGTCGGCCATCTTGCCTCTGCCTTCTAAAATCAAGTTTTGATTAGCTCAGACGATACCATAATGATCAATGCACTCAGATCATCACATTTTGTATATAAACTGAAGTTTGTAAAAAAGTCAGAAGTGGATCAGAAATGGTGTCTCCTGTCTACTATCCCAGTACTTTTAGAGACCAAGGTGGGAAGGATGCTTAAGCCCGTAAGTTTGAGGCTGCAGTGCTATACAATTGCACCACTGCACTCCAGACTGGGAGGCAAAGTGAGACCCTGTCTCTAAGAAAACAAGACAAAAATGAAAAAGAAGTGTCACCTTGTCAGGGAAGAAGTGGCATTAAGTGTAATTTCAGTTATCAAAACTAGAACTTTCTAGAGTGACTTAATGTTTATAATTCAAAAGGCTGTAATACCCTGTGTTATATTCGGGATCTGTCATACTCATCTAACTCCACAATGCCCAGTTGAAGATCTTCACTTTGTCCCATTGGGAATCCATTAGCACTCATAGGGGAATTTCAGTTCTCCATGACTTCTGCTCTTGGCAAACCATAGAAATATCATTGGTTGACCTTTGTATTGCAGGAACATTTTTATGAACATTTTCCTGAAAATGCAAAATATAGTCTCCACAATCAATTAGATTGCAAAGAATTGCTGCCCATATTATTGTCCTTCCCATACTAATTATGTATTTGTTTGTGCTTTAGAAGGCCTAACACTTTCAAAGAATCTCCATTTTTAAAAATTTTTTTTCTTTCAGGACAATTAAGGGAAAAAAAAACATGTTACAATGTTTGCATTTGTTAGGTAGAGTCCCTCTTATCATTGTACCCCACTCTCAAGAGGTGCCATTTACCCTAACAGAGTGCCCATTAAGTAGGAACACACCTATCTTCCTTGTTCCACCCCTCTTCCCCCTTTGTAGTTTCCCTTCTGCCTACGTTGTATTGATTTAAGATTTTCCCTTATGTGGGCATGTATCAAATCATATACAGGCTTCATATTAGAATTGAGAACCTTGGATTCTTGCTCCTCCATTTTTGTGATGCTTTACTAAGAAGAATGTGTTCCAACTCAATTCAGGTTAATACAAAAAAGTATGAAGTGTCTTTTTATAGCTGAATAGTATTCCTTGGTATACATATACCACAGCTTGTTAATCCATTCCTGGTTTAGGGGGCATTTAGATTGTTTCCACATTTTGGCAATTGTAAATTAAACTATGATAAATAGTCTAGTGAAAATGTCCTTATGATAAAATGAATTTTTTCTCTTGAATAAGTGCATAGTAATGGAATTCAGGATCAAATAGGAAGTCTAATTGGAGTTCTTTGAGGATTCTTCATTGTTCTTTCCAAAGAGGCTATATTAGTTTGTAATTAGTCTCACCAACAGTGTTAAATGTTGCCCTCTCTCTGAATTCACACTGGCATCTTCAGTTTTGAGACTTTATGATGTTGGCTATTCTCCCTCGGGGTAGGTGATCTTTCAGTGTGGTTTGTGTGATGCTAAAGGATGATGATGTATGTCTTCCTCAAGAAGTTTCTGTTCATATCTCTTGCCCAGTTTTGCCAGATTTTTTGCACCTTTTTTGTTGATTAATTTGAATTCTCTGTAGATTCTAGGTATCAAGCCTTTGTCAGATTAATACCATCCAAATATATTGCCTCATTCTGAAGATTGTCTATCCCTTTAGTTGTTGGGTCCTTAGCTATGCAAGAACTTTTCTATTTAAGTTCCATTTGTTTATTCTTATTGTTATTCTGATTGCCATTAAAGTCTTCTTCATAAAATCTTTCCCCTGTTCAACATCATCAAGTTTTTCTCACACTTTCTTCTAAGATTTTTATCATTTCCTGTATTAGATTTAAATCTTTTATCCATCTTGTCTCAATTTTTGTAAGTGGTGAAATGTGTAGGTCCAGTTTTAGTCTTTTACATGTGGTTATTCAGTTCTCCTTGTACTATTTGTTGAAGAGGGATTCTTTTGTCCACTGTATGATTTCTTTTGGTTCATCAAAGATCAGATGGCAACTGGAGACTGGTTTTATCTCTTAGTTTCCTCTACAGGTTCATATGTCTATTTCTCTACATTTTTTTGAGCCCAAACTATGCTGTTTTGATTACAGTGGACTTGTAATATTACCTGAAGTCTGGTAGAGTGATGCCTCTGGCTTGGTTTTTATTAAGAATAGCCTTGGCTATACAGATATTTTTCTGGTTCCATATGTAACAAAGTAGTATTTATTCCAATTATTCGGGGTATGATGTTGGTATTTTAATGGGGATTCCCCTGCTTTTTCCTTTCACTTCCTCCTTCTCTTTAAATTACTTTGTCTCTGTGCTCAGGTGTTCAAGTGTCCTTTTGCTATAAGGCCAAAAGTTAGAGTGAAGGGCAAGAAAGGAGAAAAGAAACAAAAAGAGAAACAAAAATTAAAAAGGAGAGAGGGGTAAAAGAAAGGTTGACAAAAAGAAGGGAAGAACAGAAAGAGATCAATGGGAATAATGATGGTACTCAGCAGAGTGTTTTGATGCTTATCTGCAATTCCCAGCCTCTGTGGGCCTGGAGGAGTGGGTCACTTGAGGTAAAGAGCTCCTTAGCAATCTGAGAAAAAACAAAACACCACTTCCACCAAATAGAGAAATAAAATTCCAGCATTATGTTGCAGTGGGGACCTACCAACAGCAACCTGCTGAAGACCAAAGCTGGAAGGATACCTTAGACCAGGGGAGCAAGGTTTCCTTGAGCCAGCCAATGCTATGGCCTGCCAGCTAAGGCCTCAGAGTGAGGCTCTGTCCCATGAATGAAATATGGATTGACAAAGAATAAAATAGATCAGAAAAAATAAAAATATATAAAGAATATTGAAAATAAAATTGTTTAACATCTAAAAAAGAGTTATGTCTTAGTTGTTGTTTGAGAAATGTATATAAGAAAGATAATAGTAGAATAATCTTTACAAAAGTCAGAGAAAAGGAAACAAATGGAAAAGAAAGGACCAAAAGGGGTAGAAAAACCATAGCAAAAAATGGAGCCCTTATTTTTGAAGAAAGCAAAAATGAAAAAATGAAAGTACAACACAAGGAAGGCCAGGTGCATTGTGTCATGCCTATAATCATAGCACTCTGGGAGGCTGAGGTAGGCAAATTGCTTGAGCTCAGAAGTTCAGGAGCAGCCGAAGGAAGACTGAGACCCTGTGTCTAAAAATATCCAGTCATTGTGGTGGGTGTCAGCCCCAGGATGACTGATACTCAGTCTGAAAAAATAAAAAAATAAAAAAACCCTGAAAAGTGATAAAGTAAATTAATTAAATTAAATTAAATTAAATTTAAAAAACCCTAAGGAGGAGATGGTCCCATAGCCCTTCCCCACAGGACACCAGGTGAGAGGGAGGGAGCTCTGGATCTTTCCCCGTGTGAATTATTGGAGTGGATGGACAGCTGGAGCTGTACAGCGAATTGGTAGATTTTTGTGTTTGAGGTGTAGTTCAAAATCGGGATTCTGCTATAGTCTTTTTCCCTGCCCGGTGGAGAAGCGGCAGCCAGCCCCTCCCACAGGGAAGACAGCAGTTCGCAACTTGCAAAATCTAATTGATACAAATTCCATTGAAGCATGGATGTCAGAGTTTGGCAACCAGAAAGGAGTGCTGCCTGGAGCCATAGAGGACTGGAGAGGCCAAGAGAGAGAGGAGGGGAGGGGACCCAGCTGGGAAACAGACATTTTGAAATCTCCGAAATGATGAACATCTTTTCCCCAGATCATTGAGAGTAATTGATCCCACAGTGCCATCCCAGGTGGGGAATCCTGGTGAAGTCTGGTTGTGCAGGGTGCACAGGGATCTGGGGTTTGGAGGAGACACTCTGAGCTGTGGAAATCGGTGAACAGGGTCCCTGTGCACTTCAGCAGTGGAAAAAGCGGCAGTTCAAAGTGGCAGCAGCAGCCAGCCGCAGATACAGAGCCCTTCCCCCTCAGCTGCCAGAGTTGTCAGAGTTGTCCCAGCAAGCAGGCTCACCCAGAGCGAGAGAACAGGAGGGCAGAGTGGAGAGATTTAGGATGTGCGGACCCTTACACCAAATTGGGAGGTCGGATGGGAGTGCCATCTGGAGCAGAACACCCAAAGTAGGGCAAGTTTTCCAACGCAAACAGGCGGATAAACTCCAAAAATGGCGACCGGCCTGTTAGAGTGGCTTCCATAGTAACAAAGTAAACTCTGAATCACATATAAGCCTGGGAACCACTCACAGCACCATCTGGTGTCTTCAAAGTATATTGCATCAAAAATTTATTTCACTAAAGTTGACTTCTACCACTTACATTAAGACGTGTATTTCTATATATATATACAAGAATAATATTTCTGAGGTTGGTGTTTTTTTTTTTTATATATCCTTTTCTCGGAGGAGTCATTGATAAATAATTTTTTGTTTTACTTTCCTTCCATAGGTTTTTATTATCTTCTATTTTCAATTGTATTTTTCTTTTTCCTTTCTTCTGTTTTGTAACACTTTTACAACCATTACTTTCTTTTTTCTCTCTCCACTTCCTCTTCTTCCCTTCTTATAGATTCTAAGAGTGCTTACATCATTTTTTTAGAGGCTTTTTTCTTTTTTCCTCTTTTCTCAAGTATTTTACAAGTATCATTTTTATAGTAGATTTTTTTTCTTGTTTCATTCTTTGTTGAGGTTGTTGTTTGTTTTTTTTTTGTTTGTTCTGTTTTGTCTGTAGGTCTCTGTGTTTCTGACTGTTGGGTGAATCTGTGGGCTTGTGTGCCTGATAGCCCTCTTACTTGTGTATTAGCTAATTTGGTCTCAAAGTGATTGGAGTTGTCAATGTTTTCCTTGCCACCTTGACTCTTCAGTCTTCCCTCTCCCCTGATCTAGAAGTCTAGAAATTCATCTCCTCCAGAATCCAGATGTCTGCATTTCTTAGCTAGGACCGAGCATTACATAGACAGTGGCTGTACTGCCTTGTTGTTCCGGTGAATCCAGTAACTGTACAGGAAGACATAGAGGTAAAGGGGACTGTCCTGGCCCAAAGATAAAGAGTATCTCAGCGGCAGACAGAGGCTAGGGTTCCCACACTGTGGGTGGAGGTTCAGAAGCTGCTGAAGTGCATGAACCTAAGAGAAGGCACCTTCTACCCAACTTCAGCATTAGTAGAGTGACCCTGCTGCGGTCTAACTTTGGACAGTCATCTTCCCATCTCTGTGGCCTTACAGAGGGAGCCATACCTCGCCCAATAAGGATTCCAATACTGCAAAACAGCAGCAAAAAAGGGGCAGTGGCCAAGGGAGAAATTCTTTTGCTGTCTGGATATCCTCAGGTTTGGACCGAGGTCAGGTGGAACTTTCTTCAGCTGCCATTGAGCACCTGAGGCAGACAGACACCGGCCTCCCCTGCTGGATGGTGGTAGACTGTGATAACCTCAAAGAGGAGGCAATGACCTCATTTTGACTCTGGCAGGTGCTTTACCCATTTGTTTTTTGGGCAGAACAGGAACACAGAGACTGGGTTAAAAAAGTTTGCCAGAGCAACTACCAGAGAATGGGGTGATCAAAATTTGGTGGTGAAAGATGACCCAGGTGATGTAAGAGGCACCAATCCCCAGGCTCTAAACCTCCTACTGGATGGGCATTTCTAACTCCTTGGAACACCGAGGTTGCTCAAATCTCACTCAAGCTGCCAATATCCCCTAACATCTAGTTGCTGGAGCCCTCCTGAACTTTCCAGCCAGAGTGTGCGGGGCTATTGGGGACAATTGGTTTGGAAGTCTTGCACCATACAAATTATCCAAGAGCCTCCAAGGGGGGCTCTTTTCTATAGTGGGAAGGTTTGATTGTCCTCTTACAGATACTACTGGTGGGGGAAAGAATATCCTAGGTGCTTGCATTTCACTGAACCTGAGTCTGCACCCTAGGGTTACTGAAACACTAGGATTTAACAGAAATCAGCTGGATACAAGGCAGAGCCACCTATCCTCACTACACTAAAGTAGGCCTCTATAGTTATAAACTATAGTACTGTACAGGTACTTTGTAAAATTGTAGAGGAAAAGCTGCAGTCACCATCCCAGTTCCTAGTGGATGTCTGGTCAATCTCAACTGTAGAAGTTTCCAGTCCAATTTCACTGACCTGCTCATCTAGCTAAAAACTGAAAAACAATCATGGAGCAGAATCAGTGGAAAAACTCTGGCAACATGAACAAACAGAACTGTGCAACTCTCCCAAAGAATAACAAACCATCCAATCCAGATGATCCCACCGACAAACAGATTGTGGAGATGTCTGAAATCGAATTTAGAATCTGGATTGCCAACAAGATCAACAAAATAGAAACAAAGATGGAGGCAGAGATTGTAGAATTAATTCAGAAGACATCTCAAGAATTCAACCAATTCAAAGACAAAATGACCAAAGATTTCAACACATTGAGACAAGAAATTGCAACCCTCAAAGATATGAGAAATATAGTAGAAGCTCTCAGTAACAGAATAGAGCAAGCAGAAGAAAGGATTTCTGACACTGAAGACAGAGACTTCGAATGCTCCCAAATGCTCAAAGAGATAGAGAAATGGAAGGCAAAAATGGATCATTCTCTCAGAGAGCTCTGTGATAACTTGAAGAAAACCAATATTCGTCTTATAGGGATACCTGAAAGCGAT